>JAVJAQ010000440.1:0-24759 GCA_032362365.1 Zygogramma bicolorata | reverse complement strand
TCATTATCATCTCCAGGAAAGATCTTCATTCTGAGTTAGTTTTCACTTCAAATTATCAGTGAAAATGTGACTTACTGTATTTGAGTTCAGTCGTATCCAAATTATTGTAAAAATGTGTAAATATGTCACCGAAGATAAAAATATGATAACAGTCCAATAATAAACACAAGGAACTTGCATATTATATACCACCTCAGAGCGTCACGGCAAAGTAAAAGCTCAGCTTCTAGACACATTCAACTTTTCACAAGAGTAAATTATCATTTCTATAGATTTACTTCACTCAAGGTATACTGTGATGCATCATTTAATGTTGATGACTAGAAATATGATATTGTTAAATACTGTGTGTTGATATTAAAAACTCACCTTTTATAGATCCAGCAACAATTGCTATGCAAATAGTGACTAAATTAACGACGGTGAAGCCATTATTTAGCGTTGAGGATTCCTTGACTCCAAAGGATAGTAACGCTAGAACAGAGAAATCAGTTCGATTTTATGAAGAGGAATGGTGAATAATAGCATGATGAATATTCTCAGTGGAAAGTATCACCACACACAACTTGTTTATGACAAAATATTTGGGCGTATTTTTTTTTCAAATTTGAAGGTTTCCTATTGACAAAATTAGTTTTTTTATTGTAGTAGAAACTACAAAATATACCAGTTTTTTTATTATGATGTGATTCATATAATCATGTTAAAATCTTTGGAATATCTCGAACGACCTCCAAGAAAATATAAAACACTTGTGACATATTTCGAAAGATTCATTATATTGTGACGAAATTTTTTACGTCGCCACTGAGTCGCGCTCATGAAATGCCACTCAAAACAACGAGCCGGCTTGTTCGACAAGAGAATTTTCCAGTTGGACGTTTCTCGGAGCGACTTCGAACGATCCGGAACTCATATTCTGGAATATGATGAGATCTGGAAAGATCTCCTGTGTTCCGATAGGGTGTATTTGTATGTATTTCATCGACAGACGGCAGTTATAAGTGAAGAGTGCTGAATATTTCATTCAGCTGAAGTCAGTGGGGTAGTTTAAGTGTCTTGAAAATTGAGTTATCAGTGAGCACCATTTTCTGGTTGAACTTCTGACCATAATTATTTGATCATCCCATCAAATGCTTCGTTTATAGTGCCCTATATACTGGAGACAACATTATTATTTTTTATGTCGGTATCTTTCTCAACGTAGGTACTATATTAATGAGATTAAAGTTGTAGAAAATTCAATTTGCACCAAAAAATATAGCAAAGAATTTTCTGTAAGATGAATAGTTTGACCAGATAGAGCGCGAAAACTATTTTCACCCCTTTTTCCTAAAACGCGGCCGCGGGACAAGGGTTGCGACCCCACAAACTTGGAATTCAGCTCACCCTAACCCCCATGAATCAAAAAAATAAAATTGCGTCCTCTGAGAAACGCACGCTAAGGCCAAAAGAATGTAACTTTTAAATGGCCTAGTACTTCATTAAAAGCTATCCATATACTCAAATAAATGTCTCACATTGTCTTTCTTTCTATCTGTTTGATTGGTATCCATGATGGGTCAATGAATGTAGTTCAGATTTCGATAGACATATGGCGACAAGGACGGATTTTACTAGCGAAACCCAAAAATCAATTTTGTTATAAATACACCATGATTCGAGTATTTCACGGATCAATTTTACATATTCACATTTATTAGGCAATTGTGCTTTCTTTTTTGTCAATATCATTATGATTGCGTCCTTGACAATGTTGTTCATTTGAATGTCTGGTGTTATGATATCAAATATTAGCAGCAATATGAAAGGATGATCTTTTCTCAACATTATTGTATGGAATTGTAGGCGTACCAATTCTCCCAATTCTTATTTGGATAATACAACTCATAAAAGTAGTTGGAATAGCTGTAGAGATAGATGATAACCAACGATATATAGCACATGTCAGAGTCGTACAGAGTTGAAACTCTTTTTAAATTCGCACAATTCGTGGGAATATATGTGACAGCCTTGTATGAGTTGACACATGAAAAGATAACAATATGTCCCACATCGATGCCTGCTACCTTCACTGAATCGCTTAAACCGTGAGTAACCTCAATTATTCGGTTACGTTCTGAACAAAATCAATTTATGAATATTAACATCGCAACAACATCGAGAAAGTATCGTTCAAGTTAAGGTCAGGCTAAATGGAATTCCCGTCTACTTATGTTTTAATAGCAGACTTAATGACCATTTCGACTGACGTAATGAAAAATAACAATTCCAAATTTGGTAGAATGATGAATTTGAATGTGATATATGACAATAAATCTCAATGAAAATCGTTGAGTACACTTATAGGCGAGTGTTCATATAATTCAATGCAAGTCACACTATTTCACGAAAGTAATAGTTTTTTTTTTCGAAAAACAAGTGTATTGTTGGAAAATTTTACCGTTCTAAAATAAGGTAAGATGAGTAAATTTCACAGGATTCTATAGTTTTTTTAGCCATCATCATTCTGTTGTGATTTTTTATATACATTTTCATAGGAAAATCGCATTTGCAACAACAAATTATATGAAGTCTGAAAATAAATGCATCTTACTTGTTATGCTCATAAATTCACTCACCCGTTAACAAAATAACCAGAAGAAATGCAAGAAAATCTGGATAGGGCGCTAAAAACCCTATATCCATTGGCAACCAATCATAGAAGGCTTCCCGAATTTTTTTATCAGTCAAAGAATCGATATAGTTGCTCATCCCTCTTGCCACACTTGCTGTACCTGAAAAAGGTGATATACATTATTTCTATTTTTCATAAAATTCTGTGACTTTTTAGCACAGAACACAAAATTTTCGTTGCGAAATTTCAAATCGACCGAAAAAAAATGTCGAGATGGTGGACTGACTAAACTATAATGTTGACATGTTGATCAAAATCGAAAATGATTTATGAGTTTCATTGTACAAAAAAAAAGGAATACGCCATTTTCCAAAAATTGATGGGCCATGAGTTCTGACTGAAAAAACACCACCACGCCCACGGTTTGGACTTCTAATTTGTGATCTACGCATCAAAATACGTAGTTCGACCAAGAATGTTTCAGAAATTAAGTGCTATCCTATATCGGAACAGTCATCTACAATTTCACAGGGTAGAAGATGTGAGGTCATTACGAGTTACTTTGTTCACTGAAAATTAAATAAATCGGCATAAAATGTAACATAGAATTTTATCAGACGGTTCAAAATATTTCAAAATATGTGTGACTCCATGAAGATTTTTCCCAGTTCGTCTGATTCATGGATAATAGGGAGATTTATCCAAAAAATACTCTAGGTGGTACATGTGTCTCTATGAAACACTTTAAACTTTTCCTCGAGCGTTTAGAGTGGCTTAACATATATTCTGAATTAGACCACCACTAAATAATTGAGAAACTGCAAAAATAGTAGTAGAGATCTAACTGGATGAATATCATTGCTCAGGTGTTTCAGAAGACTATTTGAGATTTCAGTAGACCGTTTTCTGATAGTAGCGCTTATCCGATCAATGAGGCTGTAATCGTAAAAAAAACTCCGAATCTCTCCACAGGTGAATCAACACATGTTGCACATGTCTGCACATAAATTATTAATGATAACAGGCCACGACAAACGTGAAGCACGTGAATTAGATCTCCCGTTATAATTATCGTTCAATATTCGAAAAGTGCAGTAGTGTATAGATATAAATATCAAAAAAAACCTCATTCATTCTGAGATATTTTTTGACTTGACTATCCGTCGACCTGCAATTTTTTGGATATTTTTAGTCCGATCCTTCATTTCATGCTTCTCAGTATGTAATAATAATAAGGGGGTATCGGATGATGTATCCAGTGCCCCGGTCACTAGATCAGATTTGATTCGGAAAGGATAATTAGAGAAGGTATTTCTCATATCATCTTCGGCATAGACGTTACCTACGCAGTATGATAGTACTAGATGGAGCCTATAAAGTTAGTTAGCATTTCGGATTCCCTTCTTCGCAAATGGTCCATGACCATGAAAAAAGAAGGGATTAGAGAGTTCCTTTTCACGGTTAGATCCAGCGTGGCCGATGAATTCACTATTGGTTTCGATCACGGTGATAGCAAGGAAGAGGTGCAAGGGGTTTGAATCCCCTTCAAATGTTTCTGCTAGTAACTGAACGTTGAGCGACTAAGCTCACGTTTATCTTGATTCGATCACCCAACTGCAACACTGTCACCGAGTTGAACCCCTTCGAAGAAAAGCCCTCAATGAAGTTGCAGGAAATACTTTGAATAATGGAACGAAGAAGATGGTACGTTTATGCACCTTCATAAACTCTGCTAATTTGGTCTGGTAGCACTGTAGGATTTTGTTATGATATATATATATATATATATATATATATATATATATATATATATATATATATATATATATATATATATATATATATATATATATATATATAATGCAGCAATACGAGTGACGTTTGTATTACCATATGAGGCACTCTTATGGTACAGACGAAACAGTAGTATTGCCTTACTCTGCTGGGTTTATGGAATCCATTGAAGTACATGAAAGATTTCAAATTTACTGGAACCACTCAAATCTCCATCCTTCAGGCTTAAACAGAACAATATTTGAGACTGCTTTCTCTGTTCTAGCTGACTGAATATATCCATAGGAAGACAGATATATGGAACAAATTATCAAGAATTTGCAAGTGCACTCTTATCATTCTGTGAAACTAGTTGTTCTGTTCACCCTTATTTTTGGTGGAATTAGACTGACTGTACTTAGGCCAATACCCTCTTATCATGATTCGTCAGGAATCCTTGCCAGGCTAAAGCATCCTCAGCTCATTAGAAATCAGTCCATAATGGAGTTTAAAATGAGTTTTTCAATCAACCAGCTGATGAGGCACCCGCACGAACTTCAACCCTCAAAAGTAGAAACTTGTCTGAGCAATTAACGAGGCCTCACCTTTCGAAGTGTGAATCCCTGAACGGTTGTTTCGAGGTGGTCTTCCGCTTGATAGGCGAATGTGGCCACCTAGACACTACCGAGAACCACCATTGCGTCGGTAATTACCGGCCCGCTGGAAGTGGGGTATAATTGCAATATAATAAAGCAGCGCGTCCTCCAGTGGCATCGGACTGATTTCTCAATGAAATAATATTAATAATACATACCAACATGCAAAAATGCGGTAGCCGTTTTGACCGGCCACAATAGAATGACGTCATGTTCAGGACTCGAGCTAGCGATCATTGGTCAATTAGTCATGACGAAACAATATTGATAAGATCTTAATTATTTCTATAGGAAAAATTTGAATCAGGATAAAAACAATGAATTTCACGAAAACGAGAAACAAAGTTTGATTCAGATGATGAAAGGTCGTGGTTCAATTGGCATATATCTCTGGGTACTACTTCTAAATTCAATCATATCACTTCAAATTTGGGAATTTTCATTCCAATGAATGACGTTAATGAACATTGATGGACATACTGGTCGAATACCAGTCGACAGATACAAACTGACTCAGATATTTTCAAAAGAGATACACATGTATCTCTTCAAATTGATATTGTTCGAGCTCTCACACTTCTGCCACCACTTGGTACCTTTGTATAGGCTGTAAAGTATCTTTAGCCATTTTGAATCATATTTACCACCTCAGTATTGTTGATTATTCATGAGTCCCCAATAACTTATTTGACAGTAGTAGAAAACGTTTTGTAACTTCATTCATTTATAAAAGTTTACGTGTTTCTACTATCAAAGCATCATCAACATGGCTATGGATCTGATTTTACCGCCAATGTATATGTAAAAAACATTTCAAGCTTTTTGTGGCGCCATCTACATTATAATATCGATATTCCTCTCCCTAAAAAAATGACGGTACGGTTTCCTTCCCTAAACGAAAAGTACGCTCAAATTTCTATTTCTCAGTTCAACTTGAATGTGACAAAAAGCTAATGAACCCTGGAAATATGAATTCCATATGTACGTATTTTCTTTGAATCAATTTTCAGCTTTTGGAGTATTTTAACAGCTACGAAGGAAATGCGCCTAGAAAGTGACGACGTTATGACTTGAAAACAAACTCCTTAGTGTCTTCCATCCGTTGTTTCCATTCTTTCAACTGATAATTCTACATGGTCGGCTAATCACGACGGAGAGCCAGAGCCCAAAAAATTCTCTGAATTTACTAAGCCTGGTTTTTTTATGGCTTATTGCAGTGGTTGTGTACACAAACATACTGCGGTCAGTCAGGCGAAACTGAGAACAGGTGTCTCAGGTACGCTATCGAACCTGCCGTACCTGCCGAGGTAATAAAACGAATTTACTAAAGCTGATAATCGTTATACAGATTGTATATTGCATATACATAAAAGTTACGACAGTCAGTCAGCTGAATATGGGGACAGAGCTGGTCAGTCAGTCGCAATGTATGTACAAAAAATAAATACGGTGCAATTAATTTACTACACTTCAAAATTTTTGTGAGGGTATTAAATGCTATAGGAAACATAAAAAAAATGATCAGTTATCGATTTTGCGGGACAACGCCCGTCAGTCAGCAAAAATAGAAATGAAAATTTCGCGCGGGCTTGGCGTCGCAGGTGGCGGTTTGCTTTCTTCTTTATTATTTGATAAACGAAATAAGTAAGTAGGCCATTTAGTAATAATAATATAACAATATTTAACAGTTATTATACTTCTAGATAATATTTTTCACAACTAATATTTGCTCAATTTACTCATCAAAATTCTTGCTCCGAAGCATCAAATTCATTCATTTCGCTCTCACGATCAGAATTGTCAAGCTCTGTCGTTTCTGATTGAGTTTCGGGTTGGGAATCTGAAAAATCAATATAATTACTGTTATTATAAACAATAAAAAAATTACTTTTTACATTAAATATGAAGCATTGAACTTTGCCCACACTATTATTTTCATACCTGAATTTTCCTGAGGAGATTGAATGACGACATCTTTGACGAATTGTGGTAATTGATCGCCTTGGAACCAAATAAAATTCATATTTATTGTTGTTTATTTTCCACCCATGATCGGTTGGAGACAGTTCTGTCGTTACTTTTCGATGTGCATTTCGCCAAATGTTTGCAATGTAGCTCGCTCTTAAAAATTGTTGCATCAATTCTGATTCACATGGTGGCATACTGGATCCACCAAGATCGGTGTGTGTGCAAGTAGCCTATGGCTACTTGCACACATCGATCTGGGACGGTCGATTTTATACCGGTCGTCCAAATTCCAATAGTGAACCACATGTGGGAACGGGACCTAGCACACACGCCGACCGCTGATCGGTACCGGTAAAATATCGTGAGCAGCCGTCCACTGCCACTGCATGGCCGGTATTACCAGGAAGTAGTGGCGTACGTAACTAAATACACGCTTGCACACCCACCGATTTTTTACCGACCATTATACATTATTTTTCAATAACCTCGTGTCACGACAACAAAGCAACTGATTGTTTGACCGGTAAAAATCCGGTGAGTCTGCAAGCACCCGCTACCGATAAAATATCGGCCGATTTTATACCGGCCGTCCAATATCGGTGTGTGTGCAAGTAGCCTATGAGTCGAAGTATCGAGATAACGCCAAACGTTCGAAATGCGAAGATTTTCGTGGTCGAGACGCGGATAGACTAATCCGGAAGGATCCTCTATATTCAAACAGGGAATATAAAGAAAAACAATTTATCGAAACGGCAGTTCTTAGTGAAGAGTGTTGGGTGTTTCAACCAGCTAAGAAGTCTAAGTGTTTTGTAAGCGAATTATGCCTAAGTGAAGTAGTTGCATTTCATAGTGAAGTTGATGAAATTAGTTCAGGGTTGTCTGGAGTATAATTCATAAAACGAACCCAGAAATGTCTTGACAATATGCAAAGTTCTTGCTCCTATGGATATACAGAATTAGGTCTGATAGAACGCAATCAAACGTGTATTATCAGTATAAAAGAAAAAGTCTCAACAGAGACAAAACTCATACTCATATATGGCGTGCGTTTCGATAACCAAGATAGCATCTTCAGAAGAAGAAATTTATACTATATTGAATCGTCTTAGTATAATTTAATTATATCAGTTTGGTGTTGAATAGTGAAAAGTTTTCACTTTCACGCCAAGTTGTCAATCTCACCCATTGTAACTACTTATATATTCTGTTCACTGAAAGATGTAAATGTTGAAGAACATGATCAGCACGTGATATTTCACAGGTCCAGTTTGTTGGTCGACAGATTTCAGCTGCTGTCGAGCATGTTCACACAGCCAAACGAAATATATCTGTCTTCCAGGCGAAATTCAAAATGGGTTAGAAATGTGTTTAGCTGGTAACCAGCTGACGTCACCCTTCGAACGTCAATTTTATTCTCAAAAGGAAAAACTTGTGTGAGCTTATGAAATTGCTCTCAATAGTCAGTTCTGATAGTAGATATATTGTAAATCTGGAACATCTTGTCGTTAAACGTACTATAGCATTTTTTTCAATTATGTCCACCCAGATAGGCGGAAACTAGCACGACTAGTCGAATGAAGCTCAAGTGCGGTGGAGTACCCCTTCTCTTACTCACTGATACAGTTACAGAGACTGAATTTTTTTGTTCAAATGAAATTAAAACCCCGAACAGAAAACGTCATTGAAACGAGGGACAGTGAAAAAGGAACATTTATCAATTCGAAATTTTGGTGGTAGCCTCGGTTACACCCTCAAAAATGAGTCCCACTGATCTGATACTATCTACTATACTTTCCGTTACACAAAAGACCGTTGACCAGTACGGACGATCTGTCCTATATAGTCATGCTTTCAAATGTGTTGACGTGTGCACAGATCATCGGTTGTCTATTACAGAATGACGGGTCCTCACTAATGAGGATCATTGGTTACAGTTGGAGCCTGGGAAATGGATCTTTTTACATAACAGCAGTTAACATCATTCGCAATTACTTATTCAATGTAGTCCTTGAAAACGTGTTCGCTGTTCGTTCAACTGATTTGTGCATCGTGTTGTACAATGATATCTCAAAATGACAAGAGAGGGCATTGGTTAGATTTGGGATCAGTTGAGCGAAAGGATGTTTTTACATAACAGCCGTTATCATCATTCGATATTATGATTCGATGTTGTCCTCGAAAACGCGTTCGCTGTTCGTTCAGCTGTTTTGTGCATCGTGTACAAGGATATTTCAAAAGGACAAGAAAGACATGTTGTGTACTCCTAAATATTTATATTGATTACCAGCGGTATGCGAAAATGTGAAAGAAATTTATAACGTCCCGATTCGCCTACTGATCATCTGACCTCTATGAAATAAACGTGTCTCTCAAAATGTAAAGTTACGCAATAATTGGTATTCGATGAATATGGGTTCGATCGATTGAAAACAAAAATATAATTTCTAATGATTTTTGGATTATGCACGGGCCCAATTAATTATAGCTTATTGTTATTGCTATTCGAATGCAAAGGTACATTCTATCCAGGATATCAAGGTGGCAGAGTATACTTTTTAATATAAATCATTATATTTTATCTACAAGTGCTTCTGAGATATGTGTAAATGAATATCAATTATCTCCTGGGAGCCTCATTAGACAGTCACAATGATTCATACACGTTCTGGAATATTGATGGTTCAATTAGCTTTCTTTATCGATTTTAATTTTATTAAGTTTTGATACGCTTCTTATGAAATATCTGTATCTTACCTATGACGTATTCTAATATCAAGTTCCACCCGATAACAAAGGCCACAAATTCTCCAACGCTGACGTAACTGTAGACATAGGCCGAACCAGCTTTGGGCACTCTTGCAGCGAATTCGGCGTAACATAAACCTGAATCAAACAAAAAAAAAAACACTAACTCAGCATGTTCGTGAAAGAATTCGTCTGCGATGGCACTCGTCAAATAGCATCGTCAAGAGCAACGGTGAATTTATCCATTATTTTCTTACGAAAATGGTTCCAAATATATTCATTGCTTTATGTTTAATTAGTCACTCTCGATCTCATAAATCCGAAGGCAAGCATCTATTGATAAACTCACTCCGTATGATATATGTCTTCTGACATATTATTTCATTGGTGCATCAACATTGTAAAAATCCGAACATGAAAAATAGGAATGGAATACCTGATGAAATAGCAAAAAAAAAACGTAAATAGCGACATGAAAATTTCTAGCGAAGAAATCGAAAGACGCCTACAATATAGATAAGGCCAATCCTTTTTAGGGTGATGAAACTCTAAGCAGTACACGAATGTTCAGAAAATGTAATTAATGATCTGAATGACTGAGGAATAATAGACTTGAATAAGTAGAAGTTTCGGAAGGAGTGAGGCTGGCAGTTGGCAGTATATACGTATTTAGGAGTAGATATTCCTTTTATTGCGATTTGCATAGATACAACTATGAACTCTATCAAAAAGAGTAAGGTATAAAAATTGTAGATGATGTGAAAATCTGAAACTTTCCCATCGGACATTATTGGCAATAAAAAATGCAATAAATCGTATTTTTTTGTTTTTATATATTTTATTTATATGTCCGTGAAAATCGATTGAAATGTTTTGTTCTTGAAACATGCCCTTTCTTCAAAGCAAAATGTCTTAATCTCAATATTTTACGAAGAAAAAGAAAGACCTAATTATTGATCAAAAAATTGGTTGCTTTTCAGTTTCTGTAATTTGCCAGGGCTCATCTTATAATTTTTGACCTACCCTGTATGATCAACTTTAGTCATTCTAAGTTCATTCAACAATGTCATCGAACATGCACTAAGTTGACCAAATGGATGTTCTTCTTATGAATACACCATTCTCTGTCGAAAAATGAAAGAAAAAAATTGAATGATGTACAGATAAAATTCACAAAATATCAGTGAACAGTATAGTAGCTGTGGTACGCAATGAAGGATACTGAACTGTCATGTCTCATTCTCAATGTTTTACGAAGAGAAAGAAAGACCTAATTTTTCATAAAAAAATTTGTTGCTTTTCAATTTCTGTAATTTGCCAGGGCTAATCTTATAATTTTTGACCTCCCCTGTATGATCAACTTTAGCCATTCTACGTTCATTCAATAATGTCATCGAACATGCACTGAGTTGACCAAATGAATGTTCTTCTAATAAATACACCAGGGGTGTCGCGTCGACCGCGGCGATGTACTCGGTAGCCCTCCGACTCATTCCACACAAATAGCTACAAAAATATTTCAAATAAGCGCGCCGTATCGGTGAAAGCGGCAGTGAAGTCCGGAAGACAAAAGTACGGTAGTTAAAAACTAGCTTAGGTGCTCAGCAATCCTTGTTCAAGAAGCCAGACACAAAGTCAAAAGCTGCAACGTTGGCATTGTTCTTAGTTACAGAAATATTGAATAAAAGAAAAAAACTTTCAACGACGGAGAAATCATCAAAGAAGCCATGTTAAAAGCTGGAGAAGCTCTTTTCCAGGATTTTAAGAATAAAAAGGAAATTATTTCATCAATCAACGACATTTCACTGTCACAAGATACTATTAGTAAAAATTTGGAAGATTTGCTCAATGAAGATTTACTAAATTGTTGTTTTTTGGCACTTCAATTTGATGAATCTACGGATGTGGGTGATATTGCTGAATTGTGCATTTTTGTGCGCATGGTTTTTGAAGATATGACTGCAAAAGAAGAGTTATTGACAATAATCACAATGAAAGACCAAACGAGAGTTGAGGATATCTTCAAGTACTTCAAGAGCTTTATCAGCAAAACTGAATTTTCAATTCACAGATTGGTAGCTCTTACGGCAGACGGAGCTCCCGCTTGGGGCAAAAAATTGGTTTTGTTACATTGTGCAAAAATGATGATGAAATTCCAAGCTTTACTAGTTATCACTGTATCATAGCAAGTTTTGTACTCAAAAATTGTTAACGCTGATGATGTAATGGAAATCGCTTTCGAAGTTGTGAATTCTATTCGAGCCAGAAGTCACCAAGACGTCAGTTTCGAGCTTTACTTGAAGAAGCAGAAGCACCACACGGAGATCTCTTGCTGCATACAGATGTAAGGTGGCTGAGCCATGGCGCTTTTTTGAAAAGATTTCGACAGTTACTTCCAGAAGTGAAAAGTTTCTTACAATTGAAGGGGGAAGATGTTTCAGTGCTAGAAGATGAAAAATGGTTGATAGAGCTGGCTTTTCTTTGCGACATAACAGAGAAGCTAAATGAACTAAATCTAAACCTGCAAGGGAAAGACAAACGTTGATTGATATGACTAGTTCAATGAGAACATTCAAAGAAATGATTCAGATGCATGCATCCCAACTAAAAAAGGGTGAATTGAAAAATTTCAAAAACATGGAGGAAGATTTCAATCACAACTCAAATCGTGAATTTCAAAGTTTCGCTGATCAATTGGACGATTTACACAAGCAATTCGAAAGACGATTTGCAGATTTTACAACAGTTTCATAGTCTTCCTTTTCAACGAAGATATTGACGTTGACCGCGTCTCTTTTAAAATAAGCCAGTTAATTGATGCTAAACCTGTTGTGCTCGAAAAGGAAATTATTAAACTTAGATGCGACATATTTTTGAAAGCAAGATCATTCCAAAGTACATATTTTTGGAACCTGATGCACGAAGAGAAGTTTCCATGCCTACGAAAAGTAGCTTTGTATTCGACAGCGTTTTTTGGATCTACCTATCTCTGTGAGTCGACATTTTCTACGATGAACGCAATAAAAACGAAACATCGTTCTCGGTTGACAGATGAGCATTCATCTTCCTGCGTGCGCATTGCAGTAACTTCATACACTGTGCAACACGACAAACTTGTCGAAAATATGCAGTGCCAAGCATCTACAAGCCACAAACATTGATTATGAAATAGAAAAATTACAAATATAATATATTTTTCGAGTTTCATTTCAAATTTCGAAAGATGTCATAGTGATGTAGTCTTAGTCACTGAACACAATTTTTTCTATAAGACGGGTCGACCCCAGGGAGACAGTAAATTATAATGTAGACCGCATATTTAAAAAGTTTGGCCACCCCTGAAATACACCATTCTCTTTCGAAAAGTGAGAGAAAAAAATAAATAAAATACAAATAAAATTCACAAAATATCAGTAAACAGTATAGTAGCTATGGTACGCAATGATGGATACTGAACTGTTATGTTCTACAGGAACATATTTTCACATATTCACAAAGATTGACATTCATATGAATTGATTGATAAAGACTCGTTCATTGTCTCAAGTATAATACTCATTTGATAACATGCTACGAATCTTGATTCATCATTAAACGCTAAATTACTCAAAAACAAACGACAGCTTGGCTATTGAAATAACATCATTCGTTATTTCTTTTTCAATGAATTGATTATGAAATTCAAGTAAAATGAAACAGATCTGTGAAAGATTCATTGGGATCTCTACAACTGAAAAAGTTATGGAGTTTTGAAGTTGCGCTTGCACGAATAATGCCATACATAGGGCGATCTAGCATATGACATCACTCGACTCAGATGACGCCATATGGCTCGTAATTACTCAGTGGGTACCTACTTGAAAATATATTCTAGTTATAGTTGCGCTGCCAGGGTCGTATTTGATCGTTAAACGATAGCTGATACTAAAAAGCCTACAATAAATTTATTGCACGACAGTTCCAACCTATTTCGAGAGGTTATTTTTCATGTACCAAGTGACATGAATAGAAGGAAGAGAAGTGTTGCAAACGATTGAGGCACTATTTAATTGAAGTACAAAAAAAAACTTTCGCAGGTTTTATATTTGTGATGGGACAATTTCGGTTGAGTCAAATGACGTCACAGGTGAGTCTGAGGCCAAATCCGTTCTGACTAATTCAATTCGTATTCAGAAGGCAAAACAATATAATCGAGTTGCTTCCAATAGTTTGACTGCCCTTAATACATAATTCTTTGTAGAAACACAAACGATCCCATTCATAAAAAGAGTTATGGGTATCACATTAAAAAGCAACTCTTCATATAAAATAAACATTATTTAAACGACTCATTGAAATATCGAGTAATCACAACGAATAATGTTGGCAGTATGACCTTCTGTCCATAACATTCCTTAATCTTTTCAATGATATCTTGGTCAAGGCGGGCTTTGGACAAATATGAATTTACAGTATACCATTCGACATCTACAGGATGGCGATTCCAAAAACGATGTATAATCGACTTTAAACTACCACATATTACAGAAATAAGTTTACCTAGGCAACAATGTGGAATAAATTAAAGGAAGAATGGATATGCATATTGACGAGAAATTGTGAAAGACATAAGAAAATTTTGTTCTTGAATTACTCTATCCTTCACAATCTCTCTTCATCTGCTGCATTAAGGAAGGAATGCATTGATTTATAGTTATGTTCATTCTGCAGTCTTCTCTTTCTTCGGAAAATATCCAAAATAAAAAATACCCTTTGCGCACCAAATTTGGGTTGGGAATTTGGTTCCGAGGAACATTTTCATAGTTAAAGTAATCGTTTGATTCACTCGATCCAAGTATGGAAAATCACTGATTTATTCACGAAAAAAATTATAACTTTTTCGCGCATTTTTTGTGGAAACATTTGGTCCTTATCAACTTTCCGAATGAAATACTAACTCACTTGAACCATTTCGTCGAAATAACTTCGAATTTTATGCTTCACATCATTTAAGATTTCAAAATCGCATTGCAGGTCAAAAATACGTCAAAGTTAACTTGACTAACAGCCGATTGCACCGACTTCAATCAACAAAGGGACTCTTTATGATAGGTTAGGGTTCATTAATGGGTATTTAATAATCTCCTAAACTATGGTGCACTCGCTGCAGTGCGTTAAATGACCTTCAATGGCCTATTAGCTTAATGCTCCAATAAGAAAAAGTTGGTGCAATCGGCTGTAACTTAAGTTATCATCATAGAAGTTTGCGATTCAGTCTTCACTCCCAACTGAAACAAAATAGCCACCACCAGGGTCTTCGGTGGTCGTTGACCCGGAGCTTTCAAAATTCACGCGGGAAGGCGGCTGATACTTTTCCAAATTTTTTTTTGTGTTCTGTGACAGTAACTTTCATCAAGACTAGAAGTGAAAAGAACATCAGAATTTCAAACGTTGCTGTGTATAAATTTTCGATAGAACTCAAAATTTGCACTTAAAAAACGTGATCATCATTCATTAGATCACTGACTGAGATAGCAGTTCGCATTTTTTATATAAAAACGTTAAGAAACTTGAACCATCAACAATTTGGACAGGTATATTTCGAATTGTGCTCTATAGTAACAGAACAAATCAAAAAACGATATAATCCATAAAGTCATTGATTTATATGGCATGGAAACGGAATTTTTTTTACAGCCAGAATAAGACTTTCCTCAGTGCCATTCCATCAGAAAAGTGTTTGTCTCAACATTCATTATGGTCGTAAGAAAATATTGTTTCATTCTGTTACTTCTTACCAGAGTTCCGATTTTTGTTAAGTTGAGGTCTATTACGAAATATGTTTTCTATTCAACAGTTTTGTTCCTCTTTTTTTTTAATTTGTTGTTACACTTATTAATCAATATACTATCCTACTTATAGACTTGTACCGACTTTTTGTTATTGGAGCAATGAGCTAATGGCCCAGTGAGAGTCAGTTGACGCACTGCAGCGATTGCATCATGGTTCAAAAGATCATTAAACACCCATTAATAAACCCTCACCTAACTTAGAGTCCCTTTGTCAATATGTTTCATAACAGAAAGTTGGTGCAATCAGCTGTAAATCTCCTTATCGAAATATTTTTTATACCACACTTGTGAGTATTGTTCGAAAGGATCTTCATTTCGATTGAATCCATTACATTAATTTAAAAAATCTGCCCCACTTCCTGACTGATAGGCACCTCTGAAGTGAAAGATCGTATGACTACGAACTACTGACCAAGAATATAAATATGTGCTTCTGGTTTTATAGGGTAGAAAAATAGTGGAGCTCGCTGCGCCACTAGCCAGGCACATCGCTGCGCCTATTGCCATGCATGTATATTAGCCTCTGCAAAACATAGAGAAGTAGTTCATCTCGCCATTGTAAATTCGTCGGATTAGAGCAGTACTGAAAAATGTCTACCAACAAGCATAAAGACACCCGCATAAGATAGATAACTTGTGAAGGACTGCTGAAATGAAGATGTCTGACCTCAGGAGAACCAATCGCAGCACTAGTTTCAGGCACCTGCATCTCCAGAATCGAATGATTTTCTATCTCGAAAGACGGTGAGCTGTCCGGAACGGTACGTGACGAGCTGAACAACTTGGTTTGTTACAATGGGTTTCTTATGTCATTGTCATTGTTTTTTCATCCCCGCACGGCGATGTGCCAGGCGAGTGGCGTGTCGAGCTGCGATGCTCCACTATGTTTTTACCCTCATATTATCGGCTACAGATGCCCGATGCTCTCCCGTCTAAACAAACGAGCAATGGGAAAGGAAGAAGGCGGGAACAGGAAATCGTTCAGGTATGGACTATTTCAGATCGTTCGTATGAGCAAGGGGAAAAAAAGGAGAACGGGAAACCAATCTCAGTTAGATCCACTCAGACGAGAACGCATTCAAGTTCGGACTATTCAAACCAGTTCGTCTGAATCAAACGAGCATCGCGAAGCGACATGGTAACGGAACACCATTCACCAGCAGAGTATTGGTTTTCTGGAATCATCAGTACATATAGTATAAAACAAGTCGCTTTCCTGTCTGTCCCTATGTATGCTTATACCTTGAAAACTACGCAACGAATTTTGGTGCGGTTTCATTTAGTAGATGAAGTGATTCAAGAAGAAGGTTTGTATGTATGAGACAACGAGATAGATCAAAATAATGTACTACAGTATTGTACACCTTATAGAGGTCCACGAAAAAGTCCGCGGTGGCATATGTCTATCTCTCATGGATCACCCACAATATTTAATTTATATCCGTGCGAAGACGGGATGGGTCGCCAGTAGACAGCCGATTGCACCGACTTTTTGTTATGAGAGCATTAGGCTAATGGGCCATCGAAGGTCAGTTAACGCACTGAAGCGATTGCACCATAGTTTAAGAGATTATTAAACACCCTTTACTAAACCCCTCACCTAACTTGAAGAATCCCTCTGTCGATGATCTCATAATAAAAGTCTGTGCAATCGACTGTTAACAAATTCTTCATTCAAAATATTGCAACGCATGCCAGGTAAAGGATAGTTTTCAATAAATATATCTTATCCACATTTGTATTGACATTCATAGAATATAACGAAAACTATTCAACACATAACAAACGCATATTCATAACAGAAATATCGTCTAGGAAAGGATAACAAGAAATTATATATTCAACCTTCAAGTCACTCGCCTCATTAACATCATATTTGACATTAATGGTACATACGTATTCGCGATATCCAATACTTTTGCACAGTGGCGGATCCAGGATCAGGTCAAGGGGGGGGGGTCTATAACTCAAAATTTATATATATATATATATATATATATATATATATATATATATATATATATATATATATATATATATATATATAATATATATATTAATATATATAATAGAAAATTATGAGCTACCGTATAGCAAAAAGTAGTCACGATCCAAAAAAAGGTGAAAGAGATTGACATGAGCAAAATTTGAAGGTGTAGCCAGGAGGTTAAGTAGGTTCGAAACTCAAATTTTTTTAAATCGAATCGAGTTGATTTAACCCAATCAAATTGTTACCGGCATACACAATACTCATCACAAATGTAACAAGTTCAATTTTTCAAATACTGCGCCAAAAAGGATCCAATGGCAGCACTGTCAGAAATGTCTCGGACTTTTCCTCGATAAGCCTGACAAGTGTCAATTCTCTTTGAAGTGTCATCGAGAAAAATTGCAATTTGATAGTTAAAAAAAAGCATTTTATTTCGAACCTACAACATGAAAAGGACTCTATTTTCATATTTTACTCGGCTCCATCCAGCGTCTGAACCGACTGAACCAGAAAAAAAAGGAAAGAACAATCGGTGAGTTCAAAAATTTCAAGCGAAATTTGTTTGTTTGGGTAACATTCAATCCAGATCTTGTTTGTACTATTTTTAATTCTTGAGAATATTTTTTTCAGGAATTGGAGGATTATTGAATTGAAAAAATTGATGAAATTGGTTGTTGAAAAATGAAAATTTACTAATGTTTAAATGTAGCCTGCTCTTTAGTTTTCAATGGAATGTAATAATAATTATGAAAGTTCTTAAATTCTAAAGCAAAAAATGTATTCTATACATTTTTTTATTTTTTTGTCTAACACATGTGATATTTTTTCGTTCCCTCACAAAATGTGGAAATTAGGAGCCGATAAAAATTGAAAAAAAAATCTCTCATTTTCCCAATGGGGGGGGGGGGGTCCGGACCCGAAAACCCCCCGTGGATCCGCCACTGCTTTTGCATGAGTTACAATTCCATTCTCTAGCGATATTCATGAATCCACTTAACCCACAGCTACCACTGAATATTTGGATGAAGAAAATCAAATACTCTTCTATCATTCTTTGCCTGCTGAGAATCCGAATGAAATGTCGTTTCGTTTACAGATATTTCGTTCTACCATGATCTATAGACCCCAATATTGATTCTTAAAATTTTTCAGATTGTGGTGAGTTAACAACCCAAAAAGCTACGAAAAAAAAATAGTTTATCATGAAACTATTTGTAATGTCAGTATTAGTAACTTTACTGAAAAAAGAGTTCAAAATTTGCGTTTGACAGGCTCCAACAGGAGAAAAGAGTTGAGGTATGGCTTGATGTTTCTGATAATAAAATCATTGCTCCCCACTCTTTTGAAACATCAATGACCGGAAAATTATACTCAGGCTCCTTATCAGTGACTCCTATTAAGTTTTTAGAATATTTTTCACAGAGCTATAATAAGAAAATAGTAGTATTTCCAAGACGATAGAGCTTCACCGCGTTGAAAGAAAATATGCAGAGATTGCAATATGAATATGCCGGAAATATGGATGGGAAATAATGGTCCCATTGAATGGCCACCAATAAGGAGAGTCTGGATGACTATCACTCCAGAAGAATGTTATTTAACTGCCACTATTTCTGAAATGAATATTTGTTTTACATTCTCTGTAGTGTATAACGTTTATTAGGTATCTGCAATACCTAATAAACAGTAAAAAATTTGATTTTTCATTGAAAAAAAGTTGTAACAATGAAAATTGAAGATGGGTTTTTTGGAAAAAAACATTGAGGAATACATGTTATGCTGAAATATACGAATGCATTGGCAATCACAATGATTACTGAAATGAATCTACGAAATAATATTCAAGCTCATATGTATTGAAAAAATATTTTGATGATTAATTCCAATGAACGAAACGTCGCGTTGAAAATTGGATTGAACCAGATCATGACAAACATGAAATGGAGAAACAATTTAAATGTCAATTTGATATTATTGCACTAGCACAAAACCTTGCTTGGTCAGGATTCGAAGGGATGATATCTATACATTTCAATGTTATTCAGTTCCCAATTGTACCTAGCATTTTCGTAAAGAAATCAATAACTCGAGAACAGTTATAGATAGATACGTAGTACCTCATATGATATCATATTATTTTTTCCTGACCTATTCAAAAGTATAACGAAATACAGGATTATTCATTGAATAAAAACATAACTCTGCTATGTCCCACTTTTTTGAGCCTTCCTATAGACTCCAAAATGATTTCCTTTCGCAGCTTCAATCAATATTCATATGAATGAATGAAATGGATAAATTCCCGAAAAATAAATGGTTTGGTTTATGATATGCCTAGTGTTGAAATTGAATTTTTAATCGTTTTGTGAAAATAACTTTTGCAAACAATAATTCATTTCTAAAAATCATAATTTCGTTTCAATTTTCATGTTACATCTAGAGGGCGCTGTGTACGCTGTCATTATTCATTTTAAATTTCCATAACTCCTTTGACGGTGAACTTTTGGTAATTTCCACTTCTTTTTCAAGTAAGAAACAACACTGGAGGTGATCTTTTTCGAGATATTAACAATTTTATATATATATATATATATATATATATATATATATATATATATATATATATATATATATATATATATATATATATCAAGTCTACTTTCAAAGTTTCCAAAGATTCCCAATTGTCGCTGCACAAGGAGTCGCGTTGGTGATAACATTCCTGATGGATTTGCCTGGCCTCGCTTGAATTTTTCCGTCAACCAAACCGCGAAAACCATATCAGCATATCAATATATATATATATATATATATATATATATATATATATATATATATATATTTCAATATCGATGGCAGACCTCAAGTATTTAGCTCTTACCTGCCACGGCCGAAGCAATTGCTGCTACTAGAAATGACAGGCATACAGCAGGACCAGCTACAGTTTTTGCTACAGATCCAGCTAAAACATAAACTCCAAGACCAAGAGTTGCTCCAACCCCAAGCCCTGTTAGATCCAGGAGAGTAAGCACCCTTGCAAGAGGACTTCCTTCTTCATCACTATTAGTTTTCTTCCGTCTCAAAGCTGCGAATATCCTTGATGCCATCTGAAAATTCGAAATTTAATAATTTCCACTATAAATCCAATCATCTAGTGATTCAGGAAGATCATTCGTCAAACAGAATAAAGAATAAATAAAATATGTGAAAAATAAAACTATATTTTCATTATTAGTGTTTTGTGTTTGAACAATGTACAGTTGCTCTCTAAGAAAAAGCAGGAGCGCAAAATAACATAATAAAAAAATTGCTACTAGTTTCTAAATAACACATAAGTAAGAGCTCACATCAATCTAGTCGGAAAAAGTTCATCATACCCATTCACAAAATGAATCATATCACCATAGAAGGTTAGGTGAAAGTCACTATATTTGAATTCATACAGTCCTCAATGGAAATGTCAACGGAATGAATGGATTCGGAGTAGATTTCAGTTACATAAACACCCTGTTTCGAAGATGCAATTTGTTGTCCACTTTCTCGCGGCAACTTTTCGCTTTGAGAAACGCATACATTATCACAACTGATATATGATTTCATTCATTCCTAATAATTGATATTGTGATAAATTCACCTTATCACTCAACTTGAGTTCTTATGTTGCGAAAAATAATTGAAATATTCAAAATTACCATTCTTCACAATGATGCCACCTCATATTTGTGGTTTGCAGCAAAAAATTCACCATAGAAATAACTAAGTCGCTGCAACCTATCGCACCTCGAAAAACTTGCATGACTACATGCCATTTTCTGGATTTGCAGCGACAAATTGCATCGTCTAAACAAGCTATAACCCATTCACATCTACCCATTGATAAAGCTCTCGTCGTGATAACTTTCTCTGAGCAGAAACAAGCTTGTTTGGGTTTGATGAGTGAACTGCAGAAACCTATACGAGTAAAATTTCAGTACATACTCTATTCTTTGAGTTGTGTACAAAAAGTCTATAAATGCTCTCCATCCGATTCAACCTATGTGTGTTGAGTATTCAATTTCTGTAAAAAAAAATCTCCACCTCCCTCTATTCAAAATATACATTTCCTGGCCTCATTGTAGGAAGCAAAGTCGTACTTTTCCTCCCAAGGGAGAAAAAGTAAAAGTGACGTTTGATACGTCATCAATGAAATAACTTATACGGCATTGAAGATATTTTATTATATAAATTTAATCGTTCAGTCACAGAAAACCATGTATTTTGCAAAATGGTACAAATCAGGTAAGATATTTTCAAGAAGTGAATTTTTTGAAGAAATGAAAGTTTATCTTCAAATATCATAATAGAGCTACAGAAACTCCTTTGAAAAATTAAAGCATCACCATGGATACCTCCATTGGAGAAGAAGTGAACCAACTCTGTGGACGAACTTCATCTCAGATTTCCAGTGAGGCCATTACAGAGAAAACTATCCGCTTAGCAACTGCTAATGATCCTGACTTGAGTGAAATTCTTCAGAACTTGAAATCACAATCGACCGATGAGCCCTACACTGTCAATATTAATATTTTATTCCGCCAAGATCGTGTCGTTATACCTGTTCAGATGCGAACTAAGGTGTTAGAAGAATCACATGCCACCCATCTTGGAATTATGAAAATGAAACAGTTAGTTCGGAGGTATGTTTATTGGCCTACAATCGATAACGACGACGAACGATTGATGAAGTCATGTGAAGATTATGCCAGAACCAATCCTCTAAAACTCCCACTCCATCCATGGAACGAACCAGAAAAAAATTGGGAACAGATCAATATTGATTATGCTGGACCATATTGTTTGGTTTGGGTAGTCTAAGGCTGAAATCAAACTTTCAAAAAGATGCTCCGACAACATCATCAACTATCACACTTCTCGAAGAAATTTTTGCCACTCATGGATATCTTTGCATTTTAGTTTCTGACAACACTTCAATTTTCACTAACTATGTTTTCGAAACTTACTGCGAGGATAGGGGAATTTTCCAAAAGTTCTTAGCCAAGGACACGCTTCGACAAATGGATTTGCTGAACACAACGTACAAAACTTAAAAAAAAGTCTCCATACTGCTGTCAATGATACAGTACCTTTCTATCTCAAAATTCAAGATATTCGCTACAGAGCCACGCCATTTTTATGTGGTTTTTCGCCAGCCAAGAACTATTTCAACAGCCGCTTGCGTATACGTCTGGATGTTATTTTTCCAAATCATAAAAGCCTGCAAAAGTCAATCTTAGTTTCGGCATCAGTTCATACTTTTTCCAATGGAGAGATAGTGAGATTCCGTATAGGAAGTGGAAATAATAATATCTGGGAATTTGGAAATATCATCATAAAACTAAGTCAGCTTCACTATAACGTTACATTTGATTCTGGAAGAACACTTAAACGTCACGTTGATCGGTTGAGATCAAGTCTCGTAATGAAGAAGGAGAATCGAATTACATTTGCCTCAACAACAACGCCAGAAAAGAATTTTCAAGATGGGCCGGCGCTCGGTGTTCCAATGCCTGAAAGAAAAACTGCAATTGTACCCGAAATACCTGCTGCATCTAAAAATTCATCACCTGAATCAACTCCTCATGTACGCCGATCAGATCGCCCTAGACGTCCACCAGCATATTTGAGAGACTACTTCACATGATGATTCACTTTATTCATTTTTGCTGTTCTTTTTTGTTATGGTTGTTTTTTTATAAATTCACCAATTTCCAAAATAAGTGGGGGAGACCGTTATATATACACTGACTTGGTCATTTGGTCTGAATAGGATTGAAAAGATTGTTATGGCCCTGTATTATATTCGTCTGTATAATTCATTAGAGTTTACAGTTACTACTGTCATAAAAAGTCAATGAATATCCAATACATATCACAAGTTCCGTTTCATTTTAATTCAAAACACAACAGAATCTTTACAGGTGTAAGCTTCTATCTACCCCGAAAAGTTGCTGCATCAATTAAAAAACAGTTCCTTGTGGATATAACAACTAAAATTCTATCCAAAAGGAACAGTTCCAAGAGACTCTCACTTGTTAGTGAATTAGTTGGGTCGCAGAGATTTATGGAAAATACATCATTTGAAACATCAGCCGTCAAAAAGAATTCGTGTTAGAAATCGCGAATGTAATGAATCAACAAAGTTCAGAGTAGACGCATGCACCAAGTCTTTCATACAGTTCAGAAAACAGTTTATCCTCTTTGGTTACCCAAGTATTGAGGCCTGATCAATGGACGTATTCTTATTCCTCTACTATTGCAATGTGCAGACCATCATTAGGGAAACATGGCAATTCCACCATAACTCTTGATTGATTTCTTTTGAATGACTTTTCCCAAAAAAATCACTTGGGGGTAGATAGAAGTCGAGCTTTCTACACTTGTATAGATTCCAATATTACTTTTTATTTCTTCAGATTGTGGTAGGTTAGAAATCCATAAAACTACATGGAAAAAATCATCACTAAGGAATTTTACATTATCTCATTGATGCATTTTTCAATTCAACCTACTTCCAAGTTCACCATCTCTAATCTCATTCAATGGTATTTTTGCGAGTTCGTAACTGTGTTGGCAGTTTTCCATTAAGTGGAAGTTTGAGCCCCTGCCATTCCAGAAAAATCTGGTCCACTGAACATTCATGTTTATCGGTGAGAAATTGGTGGATTCACAGATACATCTATAGTTCGTACCTTTCATTTTCCTATACCACTCATAAAATAAACAAAAATTCATGTTATCTATTAAAATTGGTCGTTCGTGACTCTGTTCGATTATGCTTTTATTGTGCTGGCCTCATGTGAAATTATCCATGGATAATTCCTTCACGGTCAATTACAATGTTTATTTTCATTATTTTGTTCATTATGTTTGTTTTTCAACACCAAATGTCTTCGATAACCTTTTGAAATGTTTCATCATTCAGGAAATAGAAACAGAAGATGTAGACGGATCAGTTGTTAAAACCCACAAAAAAAATTGCTTCGAGTGAACACCAGAAACATCAGGTACAGAAATCGGTGTACTTACTTGAATACATACATGGTAGACATTTTCGTTAGCGATATATGGTATATGTGAAAGATAAGACTCCAGGAAACAGAATGGATTGTCCCGGTGACTGATATTTTCTAACTAATGTGG
>JAVJAQ010000439.1:0-262104 GCA_032362365.1 Zygogramma bicolorata | reverse complement strand
AGTAGATGCATTAATGTGTGAATGGTGTGAAACTGGAAAAACGAGTTAAATAGATAAACTCAACTTAATATAGAAAATAGTAAACATCGAAAACTGACAGACAGAATTTTTAGGAGGATATGATTTTTTTGTTGAATTATAAAAGACCTTCAATTGTGATTCAATAATTTTCAAGAAATCGTGAAACCATTGAAACATTTTCTGTATAATACACTCGAGTATCAGTTTATTAAGCAGAAATAATGACTACTTGATTCAATATCATCAAAGAATTCGCAATTATCAATAATATACTACTAACACCCCAGTGGTGACTAATGCAGAAATCCAGTGAAGTTCTGCAACGAAGTGATCGAAAACAACTATATACGAACGCATCAATTCAATTGGGGTTCATACCAAATATATCAAATTCCGAATTCTAATGAACAAGACCAGTAGAATGAAGTGGCCTAGATGAATACATAGTGCTTAGTATTTTCAATTTCAGATGCAATAACAACATCTTCTGGCTGAGATATTTCTGATCATAACCATTGCCCAACAGAATACATGCCATCCTAATCAAAAATCAAATATAAATGACAGTATCAGTCAAGCAGAGCAAACCGAAATGGCTTTGAAAATGAAGAGTTTCATCGGATGAAACACCCAAAATTCATGAAATTGAGTCACTAAAAATGCTTGTGCGAATTGTAGACTAAGCATCAAGAGATGTTTCGACGTACTGGACGGAGCGTTAACGGTCGTTCAAACGCATTATACGAAGCGTTATCTGGTTATGCCGTCTCTAGTCATGTCCATCATTGTCCACATTATTGATATGGGTTTATAGATCGGTTATTTTTCTTCAGATTGGAAATTTGCCAAGTACTCAAATATTATTATTATAGTAGGCAAACGAATTCTATATCCAAATATTATGAATCCGAGTTTTACAATATGAGGAAACAGTGTCCCGAAACATAAAATAGATTTTTTTTTCTTCATATGATGTTGGCCTATTTCTGCTACCAAGGCTAATCAACGACGCCGGTGAGCCCACTTCCCCCAACCAGAAATTTTGCCGAACCCTCTGTTATTCCAACTATAGGTAGGGATCTTTTACGAGCCCATAATCCATAGACTAGGAACCGAAGGCTCACATCCCCTCCGAAGGACGGCATACTCTCAGTATATCTTGTGCTCTGTGATATATTGCCTACGAGCTGATACTATTTTGCTGCAGTTGTATGGGCTTTCGACGGTGTCTTTTCCTGCATCATGGAAGAGATAGAAACAAGATCAATTCAGGAATGATTTTCCTTTAATTCATCAATACGGAATGAAGCTGCAATCTTGTATATAAAAGGAGATAGGAAACACAGAAAAAGACCCTTGAAAGGCAAAGTCATCAGAATAGGAAAAGTGATTTAGCATATTCTATTTTTCATCAAACTACTTTGTGCACAAAGTTATTGTGTTCCACAAAAATGTTTTCATAACAACACCACACGTTGGATTTAGTAAATTTGTCCAGGAGAAAAAAAATATGTTTTTGTGAAATCCTCCTATACATAAATTCCTGATGACTTCTAAAACTTTTTATTTTCCGTGATATTTTTCCAACGGAATCTTCCATACCCCCAGAAAAGCTACTCTATGGTTTTGTAAGGCACTCGGTGGCACCTGTCGAGCCTCTCTTACTCAGGGATCTTTTTTTAACAGAACATCTGAGCTTCGGAACTGTTCGGCGAGAGAGGTTTTTCCAAAGGCTAACAAACTTCAAAAGTTCAAAGTGAATGTTAACTCGGTTCTTCTGTCCCTTGATTCGTGGGAATCTGTATATATAAAAACAAATTTTTTATATCTGAGAAACTAATATTTTTTGCTTCATGTTCTGATTGAGGATCGTAAGAATAACGTCGTGAATGTTCTCCTTCGCATTTTCCAGGATTTCAAAAAATGTAGACCATTGTTTCTTGTTTATTATCTGAGTCTGTTTGGAGTCTGTCATTAACCGTTTTGAGATTTTCCACCTCCATGACGAGGTAATTGTGAGTTTTTCATACTTAGCTGCTACAGTCTACACGATAATCTCTGATATAGTGCAAGCGCTCCGAAACATTCCGTATGCAAAAACCGATGACCTCATTCTGATTGATGATTTGAGTTGAGGAAGACTTAATAAATGATATTGTGGAGGTTGCCGGACGGAGTTATGGTCCAGTTTTTTTTTTCGGCCCTATAATAGTTTCCGATTCCATCGCTGTAGCTGCAAAAAAAAAATTGTTATTGACTATTAACACCTGGTTTAGGTAAGGTATGGAAAGAAACGGAATGATCTACTTCAATAAAAATTTAATAAAAAAAGTGGTTTACCTATTTAATAAGTAGCGAAAAATTTATTCAGGTAAGTTTTGACAATTATTGCCGATGCATTTGCAGAGGAAAATACAATTGATTTCGCTTTTTCTACAAGTGCAAAACATTGATAGATAGATAGATAGCCATTTATTTCCAACGGATACAACACCCAATTACAGGAAATGATAAATTTAATGTAATATATTTCAATATTAGAATCGAACAAAGTGAAAAAAAAGATTATACATTCAAGAGTTGTGATTCACTCATCTATGCAAGTAATAAATGTTAATTTCATAATTCATGAAAACTTGTTCAATTCCTCCACGAACAGCAACAAAAATATGGCTGAAAATCCTTCAATCTGCTTCTAGGTGATTGGACCTCAAATCTAACAATTCAGAAGACCTACTACCTTGGAGCTTGAAGATTTTTTGGAGTCTTCACATCCACCGGTTAAGAAAAGTTCTGTTCCAGCATTGATTTTTGAAAAGTTGTAGAATACTTGCATAGGAATTGAACGAGCTGCAGTTTATTTTTCGAACAAGAAAAAAACCTTTTGTAGCCAGCTGGGATTTTGGTTGATGGACTTCATATACATATTTGTAGTCCATCTCCGTTAGTTCGGTTTAGCAGTGTGTGGGGTGTTCTTTTTTTAAATGATTTATTCAACGTCGGCCTGTTTCAGTTACGAGTCCAACAACCATGGACTCAGGACCGCCGGCTTTACGTCTCCTACGAAGGACAGCATATCCTCAATATATCTTGTGTTCATTGATATATTGCCTGCGAGCTATGATATAATACTTATGAGCTTTCGACGCGGTCTTTCCCTGCTGCTTAGCTTCAGATATTGCGACCTTTGAATGCGAGAACAAACTTTGGTCAGAAATCAATATTGCACAGTGGTGTAAATATTTATAATTCAATACCTCGTGTTCTAAAGAACATTAAGCAAGAACATTTATTCAAGAAACATTTGAAAAAATATTTTTTGAACTGCTGAGATTTTATTATTCCTGCAAAGTATTTATCACTGTCAGTTTTAGATCATTTTACTGTTAATTATCACTGTCATTTCGTTATTTTCTTTGTTACATAATTATTCCACATGTATACCTACATATCCCTGTCATAAAATGTAATAGTTTCTTGGGATGAATAAATAATAATAGTCAACATGGAGAGCTAGGCCATGCCCGTGAGATATTCTTTTCATCATTTTTCTGTTGATTAACTATCATGATTGTTACGGTCATAGAATCTTCGCCACTTAATGTCGCCTTGAAAGTCATTGTCACAGTGTCTAAAGATTTTTCAACAGTGTAGAATATGTTTTAGATTTTGACTGCTAAATGAGGCTTGTATGAATGTCTTTCATTTCTTCGCGGCATCTTCTATAAGAATTTCATCACACAACTTGTCCTTTGGTATGAGTTCAGTAGTGGATAGTTCCTTCCGTAATTCTTTAGCACACATGACGATTTTGCTATTTCCTTAATGAACTTTCTGCCATGAAAACCAAAGAAGATTGCTTCCCCTCAGAAAGATATGAGAATAAAACCTTGTCATCAAATTCATCGATCAGCATCACTTTGAGATCACGATAAGAACTCGGATTCATAATGTTTGGATATAGAATTCGTTTGCCTACTATAATAATAATATTTGAGTACTTGGCAAATTTCCAATCTGAAGAAAAATAACCGATCAATAAACCCATATCAATAATGTGGACAATGATGGACATGACTATAGACGGCATAACCAGATAACGCTTCGTATAATGCGTTTGAACGACCGTTAACGCTCCGTCCAATAAATACGTCGAAACATCTCTTGATGCTTAGTCTACAATTCGCACAAGCATTTTTAGTGACTCAATTTTATGAATTTTGGGGGTTTCATCCGATGAAACTCTTCATTTTCCAAGCCATTGCGGTTTGCTCTGCTTGACTGATACTGTCATTTATATTTGATTTTTGATGAGGATGGCATGTATTCTGTTGGGCAATGGTTATGATCAGAAATATCTCAGCCAGAAGATGTTGTTATTGCATCTGAAATCGAAAATACTAAGCACTATGTATTCATCTAGGCCACTTCATTCTACTGGTCTTGTTCATTAGAATTCGGAATTTGATATATTTGGTATGAACCCCAATTGAATTGATGCGTTCGTATATAATTGTTTTCGATCACTTCGTTGCAGAACTTCACTGGATTTCTGCATTAGTCACCACTGGGGTGTTAGTAGTATATTATTGATAATTGCGAATTCTTTGATGATATTGAATCAAGTAGTCATTATTTCTGCCTAATAAACTGATACTCTAGTGTATTATACAGAAAATGTTTCAATGGTTTCACGATTTCTTGAAAATTATTGAATCAAAATTGAAGGTCTTTTATAAACAAATTGGGTAACTGAGGTCGAAATGCGTACTGATACGAATTTTCATTCAATTTTCATCATGAAAATACATGTACAACGTTTTGAGAGTTGTGCTAATTTAATATTCATCATATTTGGTGGTAATTGTAATGTTGAAAATTTGCGCTATGTTTCGATCACAACTGAGGAGAAAAACTTGTTCTTATTTGACATTTTTTTCTTTGAGGAACGTCACTTCTTTTGACAGTTACGCATATTACATATTTCATGACTGGTGAAGAAAATGTTAAGACCCCGTCTTTTGAATCGTTCGTATCCAAGGAAAATGTTTGTCATCAAGCATTAATGTGTTTTTGACATCGAAAAAAATTTGCTCAATAGAATGAAGTTTTTGGAGCTTTTGCATTATAATATCGAAAAATACATGTTTCCACTCCTTTCTTTGGTGAAATCCGGATTTTTGGTATGTAATGCCTTTTTGACATCCAGGTCATATGATATCCTCAAAGAATAGAAAAAGTTGTTCGAAATGAGTACCCGCAGTCGCCTGTAGGACCTCAAATAACGGAGATAGTCAGTAAGGCCATTAAGGCATCGGAAATTATTCAACTATAATTCTTGACATCGAAACGAATCCCCTGATACCCACCCCTTCCATCGAAATCGGACTACCGGAAGTTGGAACCGGAAGTTACCAGCTTTGGACCCTCCTAGACTCGAGAAACATTAATATATAATTTGTTTCGCTCTGAGATGAATTTTAGCAGATCGGAAGTGAGTACTTTTGGATGAAACATGAGAATCATCGATATGTCCCTTGTGCCTTTTTGGCAACCAACAATTTTTTTTACATCAATACCTGATATGTGCAGCACACCAAAAATTTGAGGGCTACGTCTTTCAACGCAAAATTTTAGGACGCCCTGTATACTCAATGATGTTTATCTGAACAATCAACAGTCTGTATATGACAGGCATATTTTCTTCAATGTTGCACACCCTGAATAAGGCAGGCTTTTTTCTTTACCGTAGGCAGCCATTTCTTTTATCAACGTTACACACCCTGTATAAGGCAGCTATGGTTTTTTATCGTTGCTCTCCCTGAATATGACAGACATATTTTTCTAACGTTGCACACCCAGTGGCAGACATGTTTTTTCTTTAACGTTACACACCTTATAAATGGCAGACATGTTTCTTTCACGTTGCGCACCCTGTATATAGCAGACATATTTTTCCCTTTACCGCCGGCGCCATATTTTTTCCTCCCCACCAATAATGGTTTATTTTACAATCGGTAACAACGCGTCCGCCCCGTACGCACTGTCATCGAGATGTGACGTCAGAGATATAACAACTATAACAACTGGGTGTGACTCTCAGACTCCAAAGTTATTACTCAATTCAGAAGTACAGAGCACCGTGGTGATTACAGGAGTAACACTTAGCCCCCATATGTACCTCACTTTGGCCAACGACACGAGTTGTATCACACAAACCTTTTCATTATCTTATTGCTCCATTGGTGCAATGGTAAGCGTATCTGCCTCTCACACTGAGCGGACCAGGTTCGATCCCTGGCAAAGAAAGCTTTCTTATTCGGGTTATTTCCATATTCAATTCATAGGTGGCGTACAAAGTTCGAAATATCATTCATAGGTTGCGTTAGGTACTCGAGATTGTCTAGCGACTGATAGGTGGCGCTGTGTACTCGCAACTTCAGCTAAGTTCTTCTAGAAATTGCTAGGTGTACTCAAGGCAAAGCTGGTGACTCATAGATGGCGCTGAATACTCGCGACGTAGCTTGCGACTCATAGATGGCTCATGTATGAAAGGGGACGGCTGACATATGACCGATGACTGAGTGACGTATGAGGATGACAAATGGCTAGTGACAGATGATGGAAGACAGATGATATGTGACTTCAGATGTCACGTACCCAAAAGCATTCATCTATGCCAACTGCGGGGGTGAAGAGATAAGGAATTTTTTCACGCCCAAGGAAATTTTTCCATCACCAAGTGGGGCCACCCCTGCTGATGTGTATTATTGGAAATAAGATTGGAAAACGTAAAAAGTGATACTACCGCAACAAATAATGAGATTCAAGAATATAGACTGGGCAAAAGGAATCCACCTGGTGGTTTATTTTCGAATTCGTGACACTGTAACAATTCGAAATTACACACCCTCATATCCGATGGTCAATGAGAATATAGAGTCCGACGACTAATTAATAGATCAATTGATGGTCAGACTATCTTCATTAGTACAATTTCCTGGCAAGAACATGTTCAATAGAGGCGAATCATTCAACTCCGTCAGATCAACCATTAGGAACTGTGAATTTTTACACTTATCAATTTCTAAACTCTCCAAGAGATTTAGTTCCAAACCTTTCCCTTGGAAATGAAGGATTTCAAATTCGTGTTTGAACTCATGTTCCTCTGTAATGAGGTGAGATACATACGTAGAATTTGATTCACCAGTCTGTTACAGTTCGAAATCACTATTTTAAGTAAACCACTTTATTTAAATAGTTTTATATCCACATTATATGACCAATTACTTTACAATCATATATTCTACTATGGCACGATAGTTGCTTCCATGGAAACGTGATTGTGACCTGAAACAGGAAACCCCTGTATATTCCTTTAGTGACGAAAGTAGTTGAAATACTCACCTGCTGCAATTTCTGGCACTTGATTTTGGCTTGGGTAGCTCCACTGTCCTCTCAGTTCATCTCCTTGCGTCCTCTTGTTATCACCTGAAAGAAAATTACTTATCAATATCCAGCGTATTCTCAGAACGGTATCAACCTACAATATTTTTATAGGATCTTCCATCCCAAATCGTTATTCAAGCTAGATATTGTAATGGAACGTTATATGAGTAGGTTCAAGAAAATATCAATTGTTTTGGTAAACATAACCTCCAAATCGAAACTATTTGACATTCCTGACATTAGCATAAATTCACAAATCATCATAAATCGATAAATTCTAACAAGTTCGCAATTACCTGTCGGAATGATTCGATCTGATTGACATTTTTGGAAGAAGAATGAAACATGAAAAAAAAAATGATACTTTTTGGTTAGTCAAGCACATGACTAGAGCTTCTTGTTCAAATTGTGGCTCTCATTTTCAATAGTGGATTTTTGGTCATTGCTATACGAAACATATCAGTTTTCATCTTCATATTCCTAGGAGGAACAGAAGAAAGTACACGAAAGTGGATCATTTCTGATATTCGTAATCACTTACTTGTCGTTGCGACATACTCATAAGGCCACACACCAACTACGGTAGGTCTAGTTGTTCATGTCATTCATGTTCACTCTACATCCAAAATACAGCTTGGATCCATCATATAATGTACCATTGTTTTCAGGCCTTGTCTTCTGAGGCAAGTCAGCATTGCCCTTGCCTTGTATTCGATTTCATTTACCTTTCATGCTGTAAGCTTGCTTATCAACTCCTGTCAAACGCTGTATTGCACACTCACACTAACTGCTGGTATTGCACGCTAACTGCTGGTATTGCTTCCTCACCTTCCCGCAGAGCTGTCTGAGTTGGACTAGTTGGAGCCCGAAACACTCATCGCTGGACTTCATCATCACATTCACCAGGCGTGCACTATCCATTACATTTCTCTTTGCTTTATATTGTTGCTTCTGAAGGCTCACATAGAATTGATATCGTATTATTAGTAGTATTGCTTCCTCTGTGGCTTTTGTGGAGCTATCGTAGTGTAGTACTGCTTGCCCTACCTCGTATGTATAGTATTCGACAAACCTATTTTACTGAAGACGGTTGAATGTAACTTATACTGTGCCCTTTCGCCACCTGAAACAATCGATAGTTACCAAACGAATTCTAGACTGAAATAATTACTTGCATTTAAGAAAGCACAACCACATTCATTACCTCAGCTGTTGTGAACTCATCTGTATATACAGAAGGGGCTTTAGTAGTCCTCAGAGTAGACTTCTGGCAGTAACAAGGCAAGTTACTACAATCCGTTAACCTTTTCATTATAAATAATAATACCACAGTTAATCACAATCATAACAGAAAACTTTATTCAATTGATTCACTTGTCAGAATTCAGAATATTCAGTGTTGCCTGCTCGCCTTCAAGCACGAGTTACAACCACAGGAATCAAAGCCAGCTTCACATTGCCCAAATAAAACGATCCAGCATTATATATTTATGAACTGTCTTTTATTTATAATTAAGATTATTTTATTCCACGCCCTACTCCCGATTGAGAGCCGTGCATAAGTTCAAACTTCTTGCATTCCGGTGAAAACAAACATTGTGTTACGGCAAATTTGTAACATAAAGTTTGGCACGTAGCAAATTGGCGCCCCTAACGTGTATGTGGCTTTTAGTTTCAGGAAATTGTCAATTTGGTAAAAGCTTATATCAGTAAGAAAGTAAAAATATTTCTTAACTGGCTGGTGACCTTTTCTTGGGGTGAATTGGTTGGTTTCTGCGTTTATAATTTTTTTTCGATTAGTTGGTAGTACTAGCGCTGAGTGTTACTCTGATTACAGGGTGATCCAAGGTAGAATCGGGTGTGTTGACTTCTGTAATTCACGGTGAATATACAGGGTCAACCAACGTTTTTGTGTAGTAGTGTGGGTATAGATCTTTTTTACCTTCTTGGAAAGGGGGGGATTTCTGTAGTTTATGAATTATCTTGTCATAAATTAATAACTTGACTTTTTAAAATTTTCCGGGGTAAAAAGTAATACGAAATGGAAGTGAATCGATTACTTAGTGACGAACTAAGCTATGAAATGGAGATTAGAGGTCTTCCAGGAGCAAACACTGTTCAAGATAAAAGAGTTATTTTGAGAAATGCACTACGTTTAGAAAAAGAAGGTATTCCTTCGGATCGAAGAACAACTAAACATTTTGATTTCAATACTGAAATAGAGATCTGTAAAAATAAATTAGTTGACCTTGAAGAGGCTCTGAATAACTTCGATAATAATAATAGAGAGAATGAATATAAACGTATCTATTCTAGACTAGTACATGTATCGAGTAGATTAGGTAGAATTTCAGGAGAAGGTAATTCTCAGGAAAATATTAGAGTTGATTTACTTAAGCGTTGTTCCCAAATGATAGGAGATGTGAATTTAGCGAGAGATGGGTTTTTCCATACAGCATCGCGATCGACTAACCAAGGTCACGATGGACTCTCAATATTGGATCAACCAAATCCTATATTGCCAAATCTACCACCGGAACGTGCAGTTACTTATGATCTGATTGATGTTGGAGTCGCTCCACCATTGGGAAATAAAACCGGTGCTAACGTTCTCGATGATATTGAAGTTGTCTCGGAAATATCCCATTGTCGAACTCCACGCTACGTTACTTCCTCACACGTGGGAGAGCAGTTGACTGAGCAAGATATGTTTTCAAGAATGGCGCAGGCGAATAATTCAACCAGGATGACTTGGTTGAATGATAGTTACGAAGAAAATCTGGCCAGTCACACGAAGAGGTGTAAGTTATCACCGATTCAGGTTCCTGCAATGCCCAATCACTGGTCTGATTTTTGCGATAATCGAAGAGCAGAAGTGGGCCGCTGGAATATCAAGTTCAATGGCAAAGGTAGTGTCAATGAATTTTTGGAAAGAATAGAAGAACTGAGAACCTCACGAGGAGTTTCTGAGGAAGCAATTCTGCGATCGGCTCCAGAACTGTTTACTCAGGAAGCATTGTTTTGGTTTCGCACTGGTGTATTCAGTAACTGGGATGATTTGGCTATACAACTGAAAGAAGCTTTCCAGCCGTACGACTACGAGTATAGTCTCTGGGACGAAATACGAAGACGCACGCAAGGTTCCCAAGAAAAAGTGATAATCTACGTATCAGCTATGGAAAATCTCTTCCGGAAGTTGGATCATCCGGCCTCGGAGGAAACCAGAGTGAACCTCATTCGTCGCAATATGTTGCCGTATATCCAGACCCAACTGGCACTACATCAGGTCCATACAGTTTCGGAACTCGTACGTTTGAGTCGTGCAGTTGAAGAAACTCAATCCAGAATTTCGAAATTTCAAACGCCCCCAACGAATTCTCGTGGTTTATTAGAACCTGAGTTAGCATACCACAGACCAAATCCATCCAACTCTAATCTAGCTGCAATAAATACTTCTGCGAAAGTACCCAGGGAAACAATTTCTTCTCGGGAAAGATCAGACGCTCAGTACACAGAAATTATGTGCTGGAACTGCGGAAGCAATGAGCACAAGTTCAGACTATGTCGTGAGACAAGACGTAAGTTCTGTTTCAAGTGTGGAACTGATGTCGTTGTTGCAAGTAACTGCCCTAAGTGTCAAAAAAATGCAAAAGGTCGGTGGTAGGCCGTACATCAGACCTATACTATAAATCGGCTATTAGTAGTTCTCGTTCCTTCAATGATAAGGAAGTTTTGTTGAACTATGTCCTAGCACATGCCAGTGAAGACAAAAGGTCTCATCTCAAGGTGAATATTTATGGATGGGAGTTTTTAGTATTATTGGATTCTGGGTCTACAAGAACAATACTGGGTGGTCCTGGTTGGAAATTATTAGAGAGTCATGGTCATTATTTGAAACGCGTGGATACTTCTTCAGAGCAAACATGTACCGTGGCCAATGGACAGAAATGTTCGATACTGGGTTCGATGTTCTTACCTATAACACTGGAAGGAACAACTAAGATATGTAAGGTACTGGTTTTACCTTCAATTCGTTCGCCTTTAATTTTGGGAGTTGATTTTTGGATGGCCTTAGGTATCGTGCCAGACTTGTTGTCAGGAACATAGGCATTTAGAAGGGATGAAGGGGAGACCTGCAATCTTTCAGCCATTTCTGATTATGATTCTTTATCCGAAGACCAACGTAGGAGGTTGAATAAACTGGTGGATGATACTTTCAAGAAAATGGGAACAAAATTGGGGGTTACTCACTAAGTCGAACATACCATCAACGTCACTACAACAACGCCAATCAAGCTCAGACATTATCCTATCAGTCCAGCGCTTCAAAAGCAAGTGAATGACGAGTTAAACAAAATGCTTGCTGATGGGGTTGTCGAACCATCGAATTCGCCTTGGTCGTTTCCTATTCTTTTGATCAAGAAGAAGGATGAAACCTACCGATTCGTTGTGGATTATCGACAGCTCAATAAAGTGACGGTTCGAGATGCATACCCTCTTCCATTCGTCCACTCAACCCTTGACAAGTTGCGAGATGCTCATTTCTTGAGCACTCTCGATATCAAGTCGGCCTACTGGCAGATTCCTCTGGCAGAAACTTCCAAACCCTACACAGCGTTTGTTGTTCCCAATCGAGGTCTTTTCCAGTTTTGTAGGTTGCCAATGGGCCTACATAACGCGCCTGCAACTTGGCAAAGATTTATCGATAGGGTTTTAGGGGTGGACCTCGAAAAATATTTCTTCGTGTACCTAGATGATGTTATCATCTGTACCGACACCTTCGAAAAGCATTTGGAAATTCTTGGGGAAGTATTCTCACGACTAATGAAAGCGGGTTTGACTCTCAATAGAGACAAGTGTCATGTATGCAAGCCCGAATTACGATATTTAGGGTATGTAGTGGGTGCGGCCGGACTTATGGTCGATCCTGCGAAAGTCGAGGCTGTCGTCCAAATTCCACCTCCGCGAAACGCTACTGAAGTACGTAGAATAATTGGTCTAGCGTCGTGGTATAGGAGATTCGTTCCCAACTTTTCCACTCTAACCGCTTCTATATCCGCACTTCTCAAGAAAAATCAAAAATTCCTGTGGTCTGGAGCCTGCGACAAAGACTTCCAGAAATTAAAAGAATGCCTCGTGTCAGCGCCGGTGCTTTCTTGCCCACATTTCGATCTACCCTTCATTATCCAAACAGATGCCTCGGATTATGGACTGGGTGCAGTTCTGTCACAAAATACAACGGACGGAGAAAAGGTTATCTGCTATCTGAGTCGCTCCCTTACGCGAGCTGAAAGACGCTATAGCACCACCGAGAAGGAGTGTCTGGTGGTCCTTTTCGCGATTGAGAAGCTTCGCCCCTACATTGAGGGAACAAAATTTACCGTCATCACCGATCATTGGAGTCTAAAGTGGATAAACAATATCAAAGATCCAGTCGGACGTATCGCAAGATGGGCTGTTCGACTCCAACAATTTGACTTCGACATAGTACATCGAAAAGGTAAGGAACATGTCGTTCCAGATACGCTTTCTCGAACCGTTACAATGTGTGAAGCTGTGGACGAGCGTGAAACTTCAAGAGACAACTCAATTCTCGATAAATGGTACATTAGGATGTGTCAGGAAGTAAAGAAGGATCCAGATAAATATCCTTCCTTCCTTGTTGAAGGTGATAAACTTTTTAAACATCGCAATTTGCGGTACCCAAATTTAGCCGATGACTCAGAAGAATGGCTAGAAGTAGTTCCGAAAGGTCAACGACGTGCACTCATTCGTGCCAATCATGATCCACCGACATGTGGACATGCCGGAGTTTTCAAAACCAATTTCAGATTAGCTGCGCGTTATTATTGGCCAAAAATGAAGCAAGATGTGGCCCATTACATTCGGCGATGCGAAACATGCTTGAAGGCGAAACCATTACAAAAGGCACCCGCTGGGTTGATGTTAAGTAGTGCTCCTACAACAACGAGACCGTGGCAAGTAGTAAGTGTAAACATTGTTGGCCCTCTTCCGCGGTCGGCTTCAGGATATGTATATATATTTTCGGTCCTAGATTTGTTCAGCAAATTTGTCATGTTATTTCCATTGCGAACTGCCACAGGTGCAGCTATAGCCCGCATTTTCGAAGAAAATATTATCCTGCTATTCGGAACCCCTAGAAAAGTTTTAATGGATAATGGAGTCCAATTTACAAGTAAGATCTTTCGAAATATGTTAGCTCAGTATAAAATAACACCACAACATATTGCTAATTATCATGCACAGGCTAACCCCGTGGAAAGAACGCATCGTGTGTTGAAAACAATGCTTACATCTTACATTGCCGGAAATCATCGATTATGGGCTCAGTTTTTACCTCAAGTTGCTTGTGCAATGCGATCTGCACGTCACGAAACAACTCAGCTATCTCCAAATTTCATAGTATTCGGCCGTGAAATAAAGTTAGGTGGAGACACGAATCATTCTCTGGCAGATCAATTAGATTCGACTGATTATCAATCCGAAATTCGAGACGAAACCTTGAAACAAGTTTTCAAAGATATATCTTCTCGCCTGAAGAAGGCATATGAACGAACAAAGATTCCGTATAATTTGAGGCGTCGAGATGAACGATTTGTTCTTGTTCAGGAAGTCTGGAAACGGAATCCACAGACTTCTGATGCTTCCCAAGGAATTACCTCGAAACTTAATTATAAGTATGATGGACCATTTACGATTGTCAAAATACCTTCCCCGTGGTCATATGAGCTCGCTGACCAACATGGCAAGAGCAGAGGCGTCTGGCACGCCAAGGACGTAAAAACTCACCCACCGGAGGAAGAGTCGGTTTAATAGTAAATTTGTCTCAGATTAGTATAATGCTTGGATACGTTAATGAACGAATTTTTTTTTTGTGAAAAAAAATTCTTTCCAGGTAAGAGGGGGATTGTTACAGTTCGAAATCACTATTTTAAGTAAACCACTTTATTTAAATAGTTTTATATCCACATTATATGACCAATTACTTTACAATCATATATTCTACTATGGCACGATAGTTGCTTCCATGGAAACGTGATTGTGACCTGAAACAGAAAACCCCTGTATATTCCTTTAGTGACGAAAGTAGTTGAAATACTCACCTGCTGCAATTTCTGGCACTTGATTTTGGCTTGGGTAGCTCCACTGTCCTCTCAGTTCATCTCCTTGCGTCCTCTTGTTATCACCTGAAAGAAAATTACTTATCAATATCCAGCGTATTCTCAGAACGGTATCAAACTACAATATTTTTATAGGATCTTCCATCCCAAATCGTTATTCAAGCTAGATATTGTAATGGAACGTTATATGAGTAGGTTCAAGAAAATATCAATTGTTTTGGTAAACATAACCTCCAAAACGAAACTATTTGACATTCCTGACATTAGCATAAATTCACAAATCATCATAAATCGATAAATTCTAACAAGTTCGCAATAACCTGTCGGAATGATTCGATCTGATTGACATTTTTGGAAGAAGAATGAAACATGAAAAAAAAATGATACTTTTTGGTTAGTCAAGCACATGACTAGAGCTTCTTGTTCAAATTGTGGCTCTCATTTTCAATAGTGGATTTTTGGTCATTGCTATACGAAACATATCAGTTTTCATCTTCATATTACTAGGAGGAACAGAAGAAAGTACACGAAAGTGGATTATTTCTGATATTCGTAATCACTAGCTTGTCGTTGCGACATACTCATAAGGCCACACACCAACTACGGTGGGTCTAGTTGTTCATGTCATTCATGTTCACTCTACATCCAAAATACAGCTTGGATCCATCATATAATGTACCATTCTTTTCAGGCCTTGTCTTCTGAGGCAAGTCAGCATTGCCCTTGCCTTGTATTCGATTTCATTTACCTTTCATGCTGTAAGCTTGCTTATCAACTCCTGTCAAACGCTGTATTGCACACTCACACTAACTGCTGGTATTGCACGCTAACTGCTGGTATTGCATCCTCACCTTCCCGCAGAGCTGTCTGAGTTGGACTAGTTGGAGCCCGAAACACTCATCGCTGGACTTCATCATCACATTCACCAGGCGAGCACTATCCATTACATTTCTCTTTGCTTTATATTGTTGCTTCTGAAGGCTCACATAGAATTGAATTGCTTGCTCTGTGGCTTTTGTGGAGCTATCGTAGTGTAGTACTGCTTGCCCTACCTCGTATGTATAGTATTCGACAAACCTATTTTACTGAAGACGGTTGAATGTAACTTATACTGTGCCCTTTCGCCACCTGAAACAATCGATAGTTACCAAACGAATTCTAGACTGAAATAATTACTTGCATTTAAGAAAGCACAACCACATTCATTACCTCAGCTGTTGTGAACTCATCTGTATATACGGAAGGGGGTTTAGTAGTCCTCAGAGTAGACTTTTGGCAGTAACAAGGCAAGTTACTACAATCCGTTAACCTTTTCATTATAAATAATGATACCACAGTTAATCACAATCATAACAGAAAACTTTATTCAATTGATTCACTTGTCAGAATTCAGAATATCCAGTGTTGCCTGCTCGCCTTCAAGCACGAGTTACAACCACAGGAATCAAAGCCAGCTTCACATTGCCCAAATAAAACGATCCAGCATTATATATTTATAAACTGTCTTTTATTTATAATTAAGATTATTTTATTCCACGCCCTACTCCCGATTGAGAGCCGTGCATAAGTTCAAACTTCTTGCATTCCGGTGAAAACAAACATTGTGTTACGGCAAATTTGTAACATAAAGTTTGGCACGTAGCAAGTATGGAAACTACTTCTGTGTTCTTTTACGCGTGTATCAAATGTTCCTTCCGTTTGACAGACATAAAACATAACACAACACAATAATTTATAAACTCCTGATCTCTCTGATACTGAACTTCTATCTTTGTTGTTTTTCATATAGTAGCTCAAATTATTCTTTGTTTTATATGCTACCTCCATAATGAAGAATAATTTGAGCTCCACCAAAAATTGAAAACCATTTTGTTCAGGGTGTTGATCATTTTACTAAATCACTCTCAATAATCAATCAATCAATAAATTCTGATGAGTCCTGCGAGAATTGGGTAACAATTCCAATCCATAAAGATATATTCAGAGAAAACCGGGCTTCTTTCGAAATCGCCAGCGTTCTTGCCGAATTTTAAGGAATTTTAAAAACGTTACTTCACGAAATGAACGTTGTTAAGTGTTCAAAGACGATATTTTGGTTACATGAGTAGATAGAGAACAACATACTGATTGTTCCAAGATAGTTTCGAATGAAAAATAACCTATCTGAGGTATAATACCGACTCCATACGTCTGCAGCGATATAAACGAACAATCCCGAGAAACGACTATGGGCTTCAGGGGGTAAAGTCCTCGAGAAACGGCAACGGACCTTGAGAGACGGAAAAGCCTCAACGCAATAAAAAGCCGAATATCTGTGGAGTAGGAAAGATGATAAGAAAAAGAAGGAAAGCGGGAGAGCAGAAAACTTTTTCCAGAAAATCTGGGTCCCATTCTTCCGCTGCCTTCAATAAAACGCCAGTGGAATGTGGTATACTGGCCTCCAAAAGAAAGAGAATTCCAGGCTCAACGTCTGGAAGAGTTGAGCGAAAGCGGTTCGGTAACGATTGGAAAGGCTGACTGCTTCCAGAAAAGTACGGAGAGTTGTCTGCAGCTGATTATCAGCAGGGAAATGCAGCCAAATGAAGGCTTCAAAAGAAACCAGCTACTGGGTTCGTTAGGAGAAGCTTTGGTGAAGGATACTCCACAGTTCAAATCCACCAGACTGTGGCGAAACCAGTGTACTGATAATATTATGGCTGATCAAGGAGCTGGCCTTGTCTGGATATCTACTCTAACATCACAGACCTCCCGAAGTCAACATCATCAATGCTGTCCAAGAAATCTAAAAATACCTAGAACGATAAAAGGAGGCCCCTGGCAGGTGTTGTCAATACTTATCTTCCTGAAATTTTCCATACCGAAGAGCTTGAAGGGATTGATGGACTGATGCGTGGAAAAAGCTCGATGCAAACATAGTACACTCAACAAAACGCATACTAGACTGAAAAGTCAATTGGCATGACGCTCTACGACCTGATTCGCAGAGTGGGGGAGTGCATGGTACTGTTTACTAACATATGCAAAAAGGGACTTCACGCAAAACTCAACTTTTCGGTAGTAATCTCACACTAGATGTACAAGGCAATAATCCATCTGACGATAACGTACGGTGTTGTCGAATGTGGTTCTGGTACACAGAAGGGCAAACTAGGACTGAAATCGACAAAGTCCATAGGTTTGTCTGCACAACCCAATTTCTGGATTTATAGAAATGATGAATGAACTACATTTCTATAAGTGGCCACAATATGCAGAATATTAAGATGACTAGATGCCACTAACGATTCTCATAGCATCAAATCCTAGGGAGTTGGGAAAAAATTCACAGCTATCACATATCATCATTCTTCTGTACCGAACCGAATTTGAATTCATTCCTATTTTAATTTGATTTCAACTATGCAATATTCTTCAGAGAATAAAATACTTGTGGTTTGATTTACCTGTTGATCATGTGAGTATTAATAAGTCAGATGTAGAGCTAATTCCATTTGAATTTTGATTGCATAAACTTGTACTGGATTAATAACTGTTCTGCTCGCTTATTTTTATATAGGAACTCTGAACTCCTTTATTTCCTCCACAGAATGTACGCAGTAGCAAAAGATGGAAGAGTAGCAGGTAGAAAAGAAATATTTGTGTATTGGTTCACAATAGATGCCAGAAAGTATATAGCCATTCTCCTGTACAGCACTGTCAGGTACGATGCTCTGAAACGCACTTGACTGGGTGATGATCATTTTGCGCAGACACAACAAACACCAGTGCGATTCTGATCAAAGTTTGGTAGAGCTGCAAGATCGGACTAGATTTTCTTGAGTTTCTACCAATTTCATTTCATTCAGTATAATCTTTGAACCTAATTTCAATGAAAATTCATAAAAAAATCGCTCCATTTTCTTTCCGTAACCTCTAATTGACCTCCACGATGAGTACGTCTAGCTTCAGTCTCAAAGGGAACTGGTTTGATTTTTCCTCCCAGAAGTGAAGAGGGGTCGAAGGACACCACATTTGATTATTTTTGATATTGATTATTCCCAAACAACTGGTCAGATTTTCAGAAGTGAATAGGTATCGGACGAAGAACTGGAAGACATGTTGGATACATTATCACTAGCCTTATTTTCTAGCAAGAAAAAAAGTTGAAACTTTCCTCGACTAGTGATGTTACATAAATATTTTTCTATAATAAAATAGTACGAATCAAGTAATTCAACATAAATTTATCCCGTTCAGAAGTTATTTTCGCATATTATGAATGACAATAAGCGACCCTTCTGGGCTTCGCATGAATAAAAAATAGTTATTGTGGGTTATCTATCCCTAAGAGGTAGACATATACCATTGCAAACTTTTCTGAAGACCCTCCTAAGGTGAACAGAACATTATTTTGATCTATCTCGTAGGGTTCAGCCAGCGTTTGCAATGTAAGCGCAAAAAAATATTAATAAACTAAGACACCTCTGAAATTATCAGTGTTTGTTTATTATTGCCTGCATATTTCATACATATTAATCCTCCTCTTGTTTCACTCTATCTATTGAATGGAAGCCGCATCAAAATTTGTTACGTAGTTTTGAAGATTCAAGTATACACTGGCACAGCCCAGCGGATAGCAACTTTGTTTTATAGATAGAGTCCGAAGGACGAGGTCTCTTTCAAAAAAAAATGAAAATAACCGAATGCAATTTGTATAAGATATCACGCTTGAATGCAAAATTATCTAGTCATTTTTATGCACAAATGTAATTCATTGGAATATTTCACGAATAAGGAAATTCTCAATGAAATGTTATTTTTTGTTCATTTATACTTTCCTCTATAGATTGTATGGAGCACTCATCAAAACGCAAAATGTTTTTGAAGTCTATCTGACATTTATTTGTGTTGTTTACTGACGTCTAGCGATACGGTTTCAAATGTGTTGTTATGGTGACTTGATACAATGCAATTACCGCTGTCAGTTTTCGATAATTGCATTGCTCTCATGGGAATTTTATTTATAAGGAAAATATTCCTTCAGAGAATTGTACCCGTACGTTATACGTACACTACCATAATTACCTAGGTAAACCGGCGGGCGTCAAATTAGTGGTGTTTAGCCACCATACACAGAACATCTACAACATATGTACCTAATGTGAAACAAACAAAGTAAGTTCAACAAAAAAACAGCTACGTTCCAACCGTGTAGATGAGATACATAAAACTGGTTCGAATGGAATAATCAAATTGAAATATAGAAATCATACATGGCGAAATCGTCCAGTCAAATAGATGAAATATAATTGAAAATGGGATATTGAATCAGAATAGCGTTGAAGTGCTTTCAAATTGACTCTGCTGGTAAATCACAGGGTGATTAAAATCATCCAAGACATAGCTTAACGATAACAGAAGAAGGTTCATTTTATAACTGCATGGAGATGTTCCATAAAATATCTACTAGAATAAAGCTGGTGAGTAATATCAAAGAATATAAAAAAGTGTGTTCGAGCTACTTTTAGGGATAGAACTGTACAAAATAGATGAGTATTTGAATTAATGAATATCTTTAGATTAGTAGGTATATGTGACCTTATTTTATTGAATTGCTGCTTACGGTAACATTTTGCCAAAATAAAGATTTTTATTATTATCTCCTTTGGAGAACTTATAATCATCATTGAAAAATATCATCGGTGATCTCCTACTCGAATATTCGGAATCGTTTCAATTCGAATGAATTCGACTGGATTCGATTCATTTCAATTCAACAATGCAATGCAATCCTATTCATTCTTCACAACTTTTACGTACACATATACACCTATATGTATAAACGCACACACAGAAATACAATACCAAAATATAAATGAATATCATTACATTTAAGAGAATGAATACAAACAAACTGTTGAAATTTAAGGATTCTGCTTACCGGAAACATCATGCACATGAAATTTCAGAAAACTACCTGATCTATAATAGTTAAAACTGATAACTACTCATTTATTCGTCTGAGATCGTATCCTCTAAGTATTCCTTACATCTGTATATACAGAAGGGGGTTTAGTAGTCCTCAGAGTAGACTTTTGGCAGTAACAAGGCAAGTTACTACAATCCGTTAACCTTTTCATTATAAATAATGATACCACAGTTAATCACAATCATAACAGAAAACTTTATTCAATTGATTCACTTGTCAGAATTCAGAATATCCAGTGTTGCCTGCTCGCCTTCAAGCACGAGTTACAACCACAGGAATCAAAGCCAGCTTCACATTGCCCAAATAAAACGATCCAGCATTATATATTTATAAACTGTTTTTTATTTATAATTAAGATTATTTTATTCCACGCCCTACTCCCGATTGAGAGCCGTGCATAAGTTCAAACTCCTTGCATTCCGGTGAAAACAAACATTGTGTTACGGCAAATTTGTAACATAAAGTTTGGCACGTAGCAAGTATGGAAACTACTTCTGTGTTCTTTTACGCGTGTATCAAATGTTCCTTCCGTTTGACCGACATAAAACATAACACAACACAATAATTTATAAACTCCTGATCTCTCTGATACTGAACTTCTATCTTTGTTGTTTTTCATATAGTAGCTCAAATTATTCTTTGTTTTATGTGCAACCTCCATAATGAAGAATAATTTGAGCTCCACCAAAAATTGATAACCATTTTGTTCAGGGTGTTGATCATTTTACTAAATCACTCTCAATAATCAATCAATCAATAAATTCTGATGAGTCCTGCGAGAATTGGGTAACAATTCCAATCCATAAAGATATATTCAGAGAAAACCGGGCTTCTTTCGAAATCGCCAGCGTTCTTGCCGAATTTTAAGGAATTTTAAAAACGTTACTTCACGAAATGAACGTTGTTAAGTGTTCAAAGACGATATTTTGGTTACATGAGTAGATAGAGAACAACATACTGATTGTTCCAAGATAGTTTCGAATGAAAAATAACCTATCTGAGGTATAATACCGACTCCATACGTCTGCAGCGATATAAACGAACAATCCCGAGAAACGACTATGGGCTTCAGGGGGTAAAGTCCTCGAGAAACGGCAACGGACCTTGAGAGACGGAAAAGCCTCAACGCAATAAAAAGCCGAATATCTGTGGAGTAGGAAAGATGATAAGAAAAAGAAGGAAAGCGGGAGAGCAGAAAACTTTTTCCAGAAAATCTGGGTCCCATTCTTCCGCTGCCTTCAATAAAACGCCAGTGGAATGTGGTATACTGGCCTCCAAAAGAAAGAGAATTCCAGGCTCAACGTCTGGAAGAGTTGAGCGAAAGCGGTTCGGTAACGATTGGAAAGGCTGACTGCTTCCAGAAAAGTACGGAGAGTTGTCTGCAGCTGATTATCAGCAGGGAAATGCAGCCAAATGAAGGCTTCAAAAGAAACCAGCTACTGGGTTCGTTAGGAGAAGCTTTGGTGAAGGATACTCCACAGTTCAAATCCACCAGACTGTGGCGAAACCAGTGTACTGATAATATTATGGCTGATCAAGGAGCTGGCCTTGTCTGGATATCTACTCTAACATCACAGACCTCCCGAAGTCAACATCATCAATGCTGTCCAAGAAATCTAAAAATACCTAGAACGATAAAAGGAGGCCCCTGGCAGGTGTTGTCAATACTTATCTTCCTGAAATTTTCCATACCGAAGAGCTTGAAGGGATTGATGGACTGATGCGTGGAAAAAGCTCGATGCAAACATAGTACACTCAACAAAACGCATACTAGACTGAAAAGTCAATTGGCATGACGCTCTACGACCTGATTCGCAGAGTGGGGGAGTGCATGGTACTGTTTACTAACATATGCAAAAAGGGACTTCACGCAAAACTCAACTTTTCGGTAGTAATCTCACACTAGATGTACAAGGCAATAATCCATCTGACGATAACGTACGGTGTTGTCGAATGTGGTTCTGGTACACAGAAGGGCAAACTAGGACTGAAATCGACAAAGTCCATAGGTTTGTCTGCACAACCCAATTTCTGGATTTATAGAAATAATGAATGAACTACATTTCTATAAGTGGCCACAATATGCAGAATATTAAGATGACTAGATGCCACTAACGATTCTCATAGCATCAAATCCTAGGGAGTTGGGAAAAAATTCACAGCTATCACATATCATCATTCTTCTGTATTGGAACCGAATTTGAATTCATTCCTATTTCAATTTGATTTCAACTATGCAATATTCTTCAGAGAATAAAATACTTGTAGTTTGATTTACCTGTTGATCATGTGAGTAATAATAAGTCAGATGTAGAGCTAATTCCATTTGAATTTTTATTGCATAAACTTGTACTGGATTAATAACTGTTCTGCTCGCTTATTTTTATATAGGAACTCTGAACTCCTTTATTTCCTCCACAGAATGTACGCAGTAGAAAAAGATGGAAGAGTAGCAGGTAGAAAAGGAATATTTGTGTATTGGTTCACAATAGATGCCAGAAAGTATATAGCCATTCTCCTGTACAGCACTGTCAGGTACGATGCTCTGAAACGCACTTGACTGGGTGATGATCATTTTGCGCAGACACAACAAACACCAGTGCGATTCTGATCAAAGTTTGGTAGAGCTACAAGATCGGACTAGATATTCTTGAGTTTCTACCAATTTCATTTCATTCAGTATAATCTTCGAACCTAATTTCAATGAAAATTCATAAAAAAATCGCTCCATTTTCTTTCCGTAACCTCTAATTGACCTCCACGATGAGTACGTCTAGCTTCAGTCTCAAAGGGAACTGGTTTGATTTTTCCTCCCAGAAGTGAAGAGGGGTCGAAGGACACCACATTTGATTATTTTTGATATTGACTATTCCCAAACGACTGGTCAGATTTTCAGAAGTGAATAGGTATCGGACGAAGAACTGGAAGACATGTTGGATACATTATCACTAGCCTTCTTTTCTAACAAGAAAAAAAGTTGAAACTTTCCTCGACTAGTGATGTTATATAAATATTTTTCTATAATAAAATAGTACGAATCAAGTAATTCAACATAAATTTATCCCGTTCAGAAGTTATTTTCGCATATTATGAATGACTAGCGACCCTTCTGGGCTTCGCATGAATAAAAAATAGTTATTGTGGGTTATCTTTCCCTAAGAGGTAGACATATACCATTGCAAACTTGTCTGAAGACCCTCCTAAGGTGTACAGAACATTATTTTGATCTATCTCGTAGGGTTCAGCCAGCGTTTGCAATGTAAGCGCAAAAAAATATTAATAAACTAAGACACCTCTGAAATTATCAGTGTTTGTTTATTATTGCCTGCATATTTCATACATATTAATCCTCCTCTTGTTTCACTCTATCTATTGAATGGAAGCCGCATCAAAATTCGTTACGTAGTTTTGAAGATTCAAGTATACACTGGCACAGCCCAGCGGATAGCAACTTTGTTTTATAGATAGAGTCCGAAGGACGAGGTCTCTTTCAAAAAAAAATGAAAATAACCGAATGCAATTTGTATAAGATATCACGCTTGAATGCAAAATTATCTAGTCATTTTTATGCACAAATGTAATTCATTGGAATATTTCACGAATAAGGAGATTCTCAATGAAATGTTATTTTTTGTTCATTTATACTTTCCTCTATAGATTGTATGGAGCACTCATCAAAACGCAAAATGTTTTTGAAGTCTATCTGACATTTATTTGTGTTGTTTACTGACGTCTAGCGATACGGTTTCAAATGTGTTGTTATGGTGACTTGATACAATGCAATTACCGCTGTCAGTTTTCGATAATTGCATTGCTCTCATGGGAATTTTATTTATAAGGAAAATATTCCTTCAGAGAATTGTACCCGTACGTTATACTTTACCATAATAACCTAGGTAAACCGGCGGGCGTCAAATTAGTGGTGTTTAGCCACCATACACAGAACATCTACAACATATGTACCTAATGTGAAACAAACAAAGTAAGTTCAACAAAAAAACAGCTACGTTCCAACCGTGTAGATGAGATACATAAAACTGGTTCGAATGGAATTATCAAATTGAAATATAGAAATCATACATGGCGAAATCGTCCAGTCAAATAGATGAAATATAATTGAAAATGGGATATTGAATCAGAATAGCGTTGAAGTGCTTTCAAATTGACTCTGCTGGTAAATCACGGGGTGATTAAAATCATCCAAGACTTAGCTTAACGATAACAGAAGAAGGTTCATTTTATAACTGCATGGAGATGTTCCATAAAATATCTACTAGAATAAAGCTGGTGAGTAATATCAAAGAATATAAAAAAGTGTGTTCGAGCTCCTTTTAGGGATAGAACTGTACAAAATAGATGAGTATTTGAATTAATGAATATCTTTAGATTAGTAGGTATCTGTGACCTTATTTTATTTAATTGCTCCTTACGGTAACATTTTGCCAAAATAAAGATTTTTATTATTATCTCATTTGGAGAATTTATAATTATCATTGAAAAATATCATCGGTGATCTCCTACTCGAATATTCGGAACGCAAACGATTCGTTTCAATTCGAATGAATTCGACTGGATTCGATTCATTTCAATTCAACAATGCAATGCAATCCTATTCATTCTTCACAACTTTTACGTACACATACACACCTATATGTATAAACGCACACACAGAAATACAATACCAAAATATAAATGAATATCATTACATTCAAGAGAATGAATACAAACAAACTGTTGAAATTTAAGGATTCTGCTTACCGGAAACATCATGCACATGAAATTTCAGAAAACTATCTAATCTATAATAGTTAAAACTGATAACTACTCATTTATTCGTCTGAGATCGTATCCTCTAAGTATTCCTTACAGCTGTAGTGACACCTTACCAGCAAAAAATTGTTAGCTTCTCTACTAAAAATCATGCCATACCATACTTATTTATGGGGAGTGGCAGTATTTGAGAAAAACTGATGACATTGTAGACCGAAGGATTCTGATAGTGGTTTCTCTTCACTTCTGTGTATACTTGAATTCGTAATGAAAGAATCAAGATAATTTATTTACAAAAACAACACATTATATATATATATATATATATATATATATATATATATATATATATATATGATGAGTAGTTTTTTCGGGTTCCATTCCGTGTTCTGTGGTTTTGATCCCCTGAAGGATAATTGTCACAACGTTTCGGCAAAGTCTTATTTACCATCTTCTAGGTGATGTGAAGTTTCGTCCTCCGAAGTCGACTGTCGAGTTCGGAGGACGAAACTCAGCGATGAGTGGCTGTTTGATTATTTTTCTTTATAAATGAGTATGGATGGAAAAAGGGCGCCACTGACTCTTTTATATGATTTCAAATGAAAGAGAGCAGATGGTACGATTGAAATTAAAGAAATTTACCCATACTGATAAGTTTAATGTATTCAATGATTGAAAACAAACAATTATATTAAATACTTATAGTAATAAAAGGTAAACCTCATATTCATAGTAGTAGTAATTGAATCTACCTCAAGCCCATCGGTGATCAATTTTTGTGGAGAGGTTTACATACCTAATGAAATATAATTTAGTAAAAAGGGCTGATGCATGAATAAATGCGTGGTTTTATGTTATACAACTAATTGCAATGAGGGTTCAATGAGAAATGAAGGAAACGATAATTTGTTAGCTAACTAGCCTGTCATCCAGTGATGGTTCCATGGACCTGTCCTAGATGTAACGGTATTCAAATTTGATGATTTTAGCAATCTGTGGCATAGCAATTATCAGAAGGAGCTGGAGACATCCCATCTCTTGGAAACTGTTTCAGAACATACATTCCATCTAGTGGAAGAAAGACATCTCCAGATTGTTGTTCTGGATCTAGTAGAATCCATTGAAATTCTGGAAGGTTCATGAAGGAAATTCGAAGGAATTTTCTTATTCCCAAGGAAAAACCCTATAAAAAAAAGTTGGTTTTTATACCTGACCGGTGAAACAAAATGGAGGTTCAAAATCACCTCTTTTTCGGAGAGGGTTCTCACAAATTGAATGCTTCAGATTCTTCAGTTCGATAGTATCGACAAGGCACAACACCAAATATATGCATGATAATATGAGGAATATTGTTATGCTTATTGCATTCCACATGCTCCAGGAAGGAAATTTCCAACGACCACATACAATAGAAAAATTTGGAGAGATGAGTTAATGATGCTTCCTTTGGCTTGGCTTCAGACAGACCAAATCCGTCAAAAGTCAACTGTCTATCGTACGGAAGATATGAAAATCGACGGGTTATAAAATTGACAGCATTGTCACGTTCCAATAACATATACAATCAGCATAGAGAATACAGAACTCATGAATGATATGAGTTTAAATAATAATAACGATAAAGATTATAAAACAACGTTGATCAGCAACGAAAAACTACTGAAATCGTTAAGGAACTAAACAAGTAGTTCATGTTCATGTTGGCTACACTATATATCATGGCACAAATACAATATGTGTTTTAGGCCCACCAATTAAAGAAGAAGAATCATTTGCATAACCTTCACAAATCAGACAAACGAATATGGAACAAACATTGGATTATTATTATTTACATCTCACCATACTAATTAGAGCAACTAATATTAGAACGTACACTGCACATACAATAAAAATAGGTTGAGTAAGTTTTATTCAGAATTAATTTCCACAAATCAGCTGTTCAGCGCACTGTCATACACGTTGGGACATAAGGAGTTTTATTGGAAGTTTGAAAACAACCACTTATTCAGATATTTCAATTAATAGCGGATACAATTCGACAGCTCAAATATGAAGTATTAGAAAAAAGTAACGGTTGAGTTCAGGTTTCAGGTGTGGATGAATAAAAACGTTACAATTATATCGAATCTGATATGGAAGTATGCTTTGGAAAAATAGAATATTCAACAGACCAGACTCATCCAAACAATTTTTCGACTGTTCAATTGCAAAATGGGTCGAGTTGAGTTCATCGTATACTTTCTGTATATGACCACTCCAAGTGAGATTCTCAGCTGAATAGAATTTACACAGAATTAACTTATGTCGATAGTTTTATATCATAGAGAACGCACTGCTTGCAGCTAAAACTCGTAACAAATGACTCCATCAATATCGGCTCAGACTCATTCAGTATTAGTTTGTTGAGTTCACATCACGAGATTCAGTATTCATGATTCTTGTAGAACGAGGTACACCGCTCGTAATGTTGATGCACGTGACCGTCCTGGAAGTGATCAAATTCCACAACCAGACCCCTCAAGAACGTCCGGCCCCATGAATCTGCATAGCATTTGTTTCTCTTGTACTGAAGAATTCCTGCATCACCATTGAGACAATTCCCTAATCACGCAGAAAGGAAGTCTACCGAATTGTATCAAATGACTGCAATGTTATCATCGCTCGATACCTCAAGAAGATTTATAGTAGCCTGTCATCAAGCGTGAGAAGTAAAATGGCCCGAATCCAAAAATATCCTAGAATGCATTCATCAAAGGTAAGAATGCCAATTTTCTTTGAATGAACTGAGCAGCTGGAATGAAGGCGAAGACATACCTTCAAAATCCCTTCTGGCGGTGAGATCACTTTTAGGGGATGTGACACCACCTCCCCCATTTCCCGGCTGGGAAAAAAGTGGTATCAATTTCAGTAGAAGTGAGACCTATTAAATCTGGCTGTCATCTTCATCAAGACAAAGTCAACACATGAGAGTATTGCGAAAGCTGGCTCTATTCGGAGGTTTTGCAGCCACTCAGAGATTACACGACATGAGGTTCCCATTTGTGAAGAACTAGCAGACATCATTAGTGCAAGAGTTGATCTGGCACGTCTGCCTCAAGCGCTAAGGATTACTCTGTTCACGCGTTCCGCATCTAGCACTGAGTGCAAAAGTGGATGGGGTTAGAGAAGGACTCCAACGAGTACGGTTGGAAAATGAGCTCCTGCGGCTTCACATCAGTAATAACTCTCAGAAAGCCCCAGCACGACTTGCCCAAAATCATAGCCTGTAAATGTCAGAAATATTGCAAAGTGGCGTAAAATAGCCTGAAAGCTGGACTCGAATGCTCGTTTTTATGTTCAATTTGGACAGGAAGAATATGTGATAACGCCACCTTCATTTCAGTGGATGAAGACAAGGACAGTCTCGAGAAAGAAAACGAGCTCATTGAATGAATCGACTAACCTGGGGAACGTGAAAGAGCTGAGAAAAAACGTGATGTCAAACCCCAACAAAAAAAACCGCAAAGAAGTTAATTCATTGTGGCAAGCACTTTTTCCGAATTCCATTTTCAGGTTAAAAGATTTTTTTTTCATGTGATGTCATGCCTTTTCTGTCAATGCTGATCGAACAAATAGGTATCTGGTGATCATTGTAACAATTATTTAATAATCTATCAGTGTAACAGACACACAACACACATACAAACACACGCAAACAACCAATAAACAAAAAACCACACATACACAAACGCGAATAGCGACACAAACACGAAGCCGAACACAAACACACAGTTCTCGTCTATATAATATCAAAACTTCATTTCGAAATATTATTCTTGAGACATATTGTATATCGGAAATTGATTAATTCGTCGGCTTTGGCTTAGTCATATGAAAAATAACTTGAAATATACCTTCACACTTTTTCATTCGACTTTGATATCTCGTCCCATTCGGAAGTTAAATCGGCTTTGAATATTTCATGCGACCTCACTGAACATTCCCGTATATCACTTCGAATCTGGAAACGTACAATTCAAAGTACGTCACTGACATCATCTCCTGTATATTTTTGAAATGAAGTCTCCTCCGAATATTCATAATATATACTTCATTGAAAATGTCCCCCTTCTATAGGAAAGCCATCACCCTCGCCGATGTCACGTCTCTCTACCAAATAACAATTTTCTGTGATTGATATTTCAAACCAGAATGAACGTCGGCTCTTTGACAGCATGTTTCATATTGAATAAGAAACAAGACAGACACATACCCCTAAAAACGCTGAAATGGGTTTTCCGTTGTACGCCATAATCTCCTCCCATTCTCAATAATGAATTTTTCAAGTGAAAACTGTGAGCATTACGGGCAATTTCAGAGATTATCTTGGGATGGAGGTAAAAAGTTAGAAAAGGAATCGAAGCATGAAATCTTTCATACTATTTGCATGGGAAACTGTGATATATTTCCGAAGGGGATGGATGTTGTGATCGAATATTTGAAATGAGTTTTCTGGCGTGATATCAAGGATATGAGAGGCGTACGAAAATTCGTAATGATTATTGAAAATTACATCACGTCGAAATTATTTGTGAATCAATAATGAACTACATTCTGTTTGAGATTGAATTTTCTTTGTTTTTCAATCGATTCTCATACCAATTATTACCTGTAACAGCGGCTACTTTTTCGGGTATTAGGAAGTGAACGATAGTTGAAGAGGTGTTCGTCTGAAAATGAAGCGTTCATCGAATCCTTCCATTGGGGATGACGGCTGCAAAACTCTACCACTAGGAGCGCCACCACTGCATGTACCTTTGACAGCCTCTTAAGTCAAATGACAACAATTCAAAACATCAAACGTCCCTTCTTTGCAATAATTAAGAATATAAAGATTTGAAATCGACATAAAATGGTCTTATGTAGTGCATTCGGATGTAAAAATGTAGGTACGCATTTATTCCCAAAAGAAACAAAACTGAAAAAGCAGTGGGAAGTAGTCCTGAGAAGAAAGAGCTTTCAGGCTTCTTAACATTCCAGATTATGCTCCAGTCACCTACAAAAGAACGTAGCAGGGCTAGTAGATGGTTATTATGATGATTTTTAACGAAACACCTCTGTAATCAGTTTCAATTTTTCACCTTTCACTCAGATCTTTTTTTTTTCCTTTGAGGGATCCACCACGTTCCCTCAACAAACTTCTCAGTTCTGGTACAGACAAACATCCATATCTATCGGTTGGAGAAAACATCCTTATGATTCTTAAGTATCTTTTGAAAATATTCATTAAAAGCTTTGGGTCATCTTCCCCATTACATTGTGATAAACGAACTGAACTGAATAATTAAGGGAGAGTCCGGTCCTGATCGATAAGCTGTTATTTGGTCTCATATCAGTTCCTTCGAATTTCTTTGTTTTCAAACTGTTGCAATAGTCCATCTTTCATTTCATTAGAGATGCAACTTGCACTATATTCAACTGTGAGTACAGTTCAAATGATATAACAACATACTCGAGGGCAATTTAGTCCAGATTCCGGCACTCAGCATAGGCGGCGTTATGCATCGTTCACATTCGAAACCAGTTCAGTTGAGGACTACAGAGGATCTCTACATAAAAACCCTACGAATAGAACCTACCTACCTAGCTACCTACTGCACTGACTGATAGTCAGTTTCCAATCAGAGAACAAGCCATTATACTCACCGCAATAGATGGAATACCGATTCAAGAATACCCCGTCGTAGGGGACACAACTGATACAGCATGGTCTCGGATATCGAGAGAGACTTTTCCCAGGATACAACATACTGAACCTTCATTCATCCCAGAATTTCATTCACATATGTCCGTTCCATATTACAAAGTGTAACCCTTAGATTGCAATGTTAGTATAAACTACTATTTCCCTTGCTACAGCACCAGCAGCTCGTATTTTCACGGGAGCAAATGGGGTGCTTGCTGTGATCATACTGAGCGTCCTTTAAGAGGGCGCCACCTAGTTTTTTACCAAACGGGAAAGGTAGAAATTCAGTTTGAAACGATCAAATAAAATCGACTATCAAAAAACATATTCCAGGGGTTTTATTTTTATAATGAATGGGATAAATGGGACAAAATTATTCCATTAATGTTCAGGTACCTTAAATAACGTTATTTTTGGCTCACAAGGGGTTATTATAGATATGTGAAAAATTACTTCAATCTGCTTCAGGAAAATTGAATATTGGCTGCAACACAGGGATAAAAAGGGATGGTCCGACTTTGAGTATCCTTTCCTGCAGAACGTCTTGAAGAAGTTTCTTCTAGGACGGTTTGACTTGAAATCGATCGTCGAGACTGCTCCGTTTTTAGATACTCCTTCAATTGATTTATTCTCAACATTTTCTGAGGTTTCTTTTCCCCGCAGGTAGAGGGTGAAGAAGTCCCTGCTCGAATGATGCGAATGGATATTTCTTTCTGATCTCTTAGACAGGTTACGGAAGATAACATCAACTTAACTGAATTGTTTGCGACTAACATAACGAACTACCATATTTTGAGGATACCTGTGATATTATTTGACTTATGCTTGGTTATCCTCTCAGCTGTATGGAAGAAGTCTATTGAATAATACGTTCATTTCATCTCCAGCTGTATGAGGATTTGGTGGAATGATTGATATTTCTTCACTTCATGAAAAAAGATGATTGGGTTCGTTTGCATACTTCAGCAGTATGAGTAGAGTAAATGATGGAATTGAGTGCAAGTGAGTCAGAACCACCGTACTTTGAATTACGAAATCATTGACAAGATCATCAATCGAAGTCACTTACATTCGATACGTTGTTTTGATGAAAGTCTCTGCCAGGGGGAGTTCGAAGCTAGCTGGTTGGTTTGGTGCCATAAATATTGCTACCAACAATTTTACTAAATATTTTCAATAAAGAGGAGATTCAAGGCGGTTTCGTTACTTTTTCTGAAATTATTGTTTCTTCCGAGTTGTTCGCTTTGCGACGGATGGAATACTACTGCCTCAGCGTTGATACACTAGGGTGAGTAGCGGTTGACGACTAACACGGATCTTCGCAGTGTTAAAAGAGACCGTCTGTTCACTGGGCTTGCTCGTTGATCTGTTTTCTTGAATATACAGAGATTACCATAGAAGCACTGCCTTGAAGGAATCTATCTACTCCTATGTCTTACGAATTCTACTGACTGCAACAAAGTGATGTTTCTCGTTACGCAGAGATAATCCTCGAATATATATTAAAACTTCAAATTTCAACAAAAACATTGTGTTACTGAAAAGCAATATTGATAGATTCTCATCTCTTAGCCTTCCTTCTTCTCTAGTATATTCCAAGTTCTATCGGGAATGAATAAATAACTCAATGAATAAATAAATGAGTACATGAATAAATTAATTGATAAAATGATGAATTGATAGCTTAATGAATACATGAATGAATAAATGATTATCAACGTTTTTCGCGAAATAAAACGGAATACGAACGAAGAAATTACTCTTAATCTGAGTTTATTTTAGTATACCTATGCTAAATTTCGAAACTGTATCATGAATTTTTAGGTGGAACCCTCAAAAAGGTCGCAGTTTAATCCAACTTTATTGAAGTTAGAGCACATAATGTATATAAGACGCTTGTTGAGAATATCAGTTCTTGACGTGGTTGGGTAGAATGTTGCTTTATATCTAGCATTCAGTCTGGGTATAATAAAGTTATTGCACTACATGAGTTCAATTCAGTTCACAAAATTATGTATATGTGCATACAAAAATTAGTACCGTTAGTTATACGACGTTTTTAGCAGGGAATAATATTGAAGTGAATCGATATTATAATCAATCAATCAATCAATAACATTTATTGTATATAAAGAAGATAATTCTTATTACAAGAGTGTTTGATTACAGTCTAGGAGAATTAAATGTAGAGAAAAAAAAGGTATTCCAATTCGATAGGAAAATCACAATCTAGATTACAAGATTCAATTTATTTGCTAGTAACGATGTTATTCCAGATAACCATGACGTTCACTCATTAATAATAAACGAACGTAATTTCAACATATTCATCAGAGAAAAGACCAGTTGTTTCAAGCTCTGAAAAGATGCACAATTGAGGAAGTTAATGAGGTCATTCAGATCATGCAATTGCTGAAATATCTGACATTCCCTTATTCCTTCAAAAATTGGGCAATGAAGTAGTAGATGTTCTAATGTTTCCTGTTGTTGTAAGTTGCAAATTGTACAAAGCTCTTCTGCGTCGATGATATAACAGGAACCATTAAAAGTGAATTTCAAGCGTTTTCTATTACTAGTTCTGATTTGTGCAATTATTCTTGTTAAATATATTGGACAAGACACCTTAAGGTATGTCTGACCTGTGGGACTTAGCAGTAGGGATTGAAAAATTGAAGGATAGCTTGATGATGACAGTTTTTCTATGTCGTTTCTACGTAGTGTGCTTTCATAACTGTCTAGAATGCTTTGTGATTTTTTCTTAGTGGGATTGTCCAGAAATGCATCCCACCGATGACCTTGGTCCGAGAAAGATAGGTATTCCTTCACTTGAAGGGCCCAGTTGAATTTGGGGTCTGAGTTCAAGTAACGCAATTGAAGGAAACACATTTTTGGTAATCGAGTGTTTTTCATTTCGTTTATTCTTGAGAGCCATGAGAGCGATGATTTTAAAATTACGCGACTGAGGTTATATGTCCCAGTTTCGAGGCGAACAATGTAGTCAGGGGTATTTTTAGACAGAGATAATAAACGCTTGAAGAAAAAGACTTGTATTCGTTCGATTAATTCTGGGTAGCGTAAGCCCCAGATGCCTATTCCATATGACAAAGACGATAGGATGATGGAATCATATAATTTTATCCTTGCATCCCAAGAAGTTGTTTTCGTCCTGCACATCAAGTTCATGACTGCACCGATTGCCCGAGTAGCTTTTGCTACTGCTTCCTTAGACATTTCTAGAAAAAAAATGAGGACGAAAATACAACACCCAAATAAGTGAAATGTTTGACAACCTCAAGGGGCTTATTGTTGAAAGAAAACTTACATTGATAGTTTGATTTGTATCCCCCTCTACTGAATATCATTATTTTAGTTTTAGTCGTGTTTACTTGCATTTTATTTTCCTGGGAGTATTCTTCGAGCACCCTTAATTTTTTGGTTATGTCTATTTGTGAGTCACTTAATAGGACAATGTCATCTGCATACAACAACATCATCACATCATGCTTGTCGTCTATATTTACCCCTGTGAGACCTCTGGAGTGAAAGTAGTTCTCGATGTCAGAAAGAAATAAAGAAAATAAAATTGGGCTTAATGATTCGCCCTGTAATACGCCTTGAGATATATCATAAGTTTTAGAGAATTCATTGTTCACTCTAACAGACATTGTGACGTGATCATACAAATTTTTGAGAATCCTAACATATTTCGAGCTGATACCTACCTTGTATAACTTGTGCCATAGCAGGAGATGATTGACAGAGTCAAATGCCCTTCTGAAATCTACAAAGGTGGCATATATTTTCCGTCCACGGAGTCTAAGGTGTATTTGTATTATCGAGTTCAGTACGGAGATATTATCAAGGCACCCCCTATTTTGCCTGAATCCAGACTGACATTCTGGTAGAATTTGGTTCTGTTCGCACCAATTTGACAAGCGTTCTAACAGAATGGATGTGAAGACTTTAGCAAGGCAACTTATTAATGCTATGCCACGGTAATTATTCGGATCAGTTTTGATTCCTTTTTTATGTACCATTGTCAACACAGTGTCGTTCCAACTACGAGGAATCTTTTCGGTACTCAAAATGTTGTTGAAGAGACTGCAGACGTATAATTTCCAATTTTGAGGGAGGCCTTTTATAAATTCATAACTGATACCATCTCTCCCCGGACATTTACCGTTTTTCATTTTACATAAAGTGTTATCGATATTATAACTAATTGGCTACTGTTACTTACATACCTTTTATTATTATTATCATTATAAGTTATCATTGGAAACGATGGAAAACTTAAAATACCTATCGACGTGTCCGATTGTTTTTTTAAACACGCTCCCATTTATTTATTATCAAATTTATTCCATTTGACAATTCCACGCTGTATTGATGAGTTAAAGAAATTTCAATCTCGAATAATATGAATGAATATGTTGTTGAATTCACCTACTTTGAAATCAATGAAAGCTCGAAAGTTGTGAATTGATATTGCATTTTCGCCAGATAATGAGAGCCCCAGACTATTTCCCTTTTAATTCGATAATTTTCAATCTCTTCCATTTATCAGAGATACATATGAATGAAAACTACCCCTTTCGAGTTTTCTCGCAAACTTGGTTTGGAAATATCCCGAATGCTTGCTGTAAAATAGAAAGTCCTACCACAGAGAACTCGATTCGGTTTTATTACTTCTGGTCCCTTTTCGGGACATATTCAAACTCATAAAAGTTCATATTAATATGAAAAGTTTCTTTAAATAGAACTGGACCGCTCTCATTTGGGACGAAAATGAATTTCGAATTCTGCACACAGTACAGAAAGTTTTTTATCAAATTACCCCGAATTATCTTTGTATTCATTCTCATAGTTTAATTCGAGCGGGATACGAATAAAGTTTTAACTTTGGCTCGGTTCAACTTCAAACATATTATATCTTGAATTTGATTTCTGTCTCAGATCCTCATTGAAAGTGCTGTGGTGAAGTCACTTGGAAGCAGGGTCCAGAGGTAGCTAGTCGGTGGAAAGATACTTATAAATTCAGTAAGGGTGTTTGGTGTTTATTGGATATCTCAATTAAAAGGTTTGTTGTTCATAGGACAGAGTTGGTGCCTGTTGTACCAGACTAACTAATAATGGTTCACAAAGTTCATTCAAATGACCACCATAACGTGGAGAATGTCATTTAATCATCACGCCATATGGCTGATTGTCATTGGCTACCAAAAGCTCATAGAAACAGTCGAACAACTACCTATGTTTAAAAGAAGAGTCATTATTCAAGTTCTCATAAAATTAAATACTTCGAAGTTTGTCATGAATAACGGATGTTGATAGAGAACAAATATAATTGTGGAAGGTGAATACATCTTCAACTGGGAAATATGCATTTGAATATAGGGTGTTAATACACCTCCACCCCTTTTGAAAAATCTATACCTGGGTAAGGTGCAAATTCTTGACTTAACTTTCCTCTCAGAATTTCCTTCAAGTTAAATTTAATCTATTTCTCCAAAATTTGTAAGAACAGAGAGAAAAGGGCGGTACACAATCTGTCAAAATGACAGGCACACTCGCGGCTTAAAGCTAGTGGGGGCATGGCCCAGCTCTTCAGGTTGACTGACAGTCATTCGGTACCTGAAGTGAAGCAACGCCGAGCGCGGTAGGTACTTGGATGGGTGACCATGCAGGGAAACACCGTGTCGTAAGCCCATATAACTGCAGCTAAATAGCATGTCATAGCTCGCAGGCAATATATCAACGAGCACAAGATATATTGAGGATATGCCGTCCTTCGGTTGGAATACCAGAGGGTTTGGCAAAATTTCCGGTTGAGGGAAGTGTGCTCACCGGCGTCGGTGTTTGACCTTGGTAGTCAAAATAGGCTGACGTCAAATAAAGAATTTAAAAGAAAACCTAGTGGAGACAGGGTGAGTTCATACAAAAAATTAATCAATTGAATGTTAACTCGGGGGCATCAAGTAAATTAGCAAAACTTCCTACAGTTCACTTACTATTCTCATTTTCCCTAAAACAAATTGACTCATACAATTGATTTCGACACCCTGAACGAAACTTATCCTAAGTAGTCAATTTTAGTGGTTCATTAACCTTTTTTCAAAATCACCCAATTCATAAACATACCCTTTCAAGCATGGTGCACCGTGCCTGTTGAATACAGGGCTTTAAATGTAATACTACTTATCAAGTGAGACTTGCGTGTATCCATCAGGAAAACCAGTTCCACAGAAAATCATCAATGCTTTTGTAGATACTGTATGATGAAAGATTATCAACTGAGCACCTGTACGATTAGGGAACTGAACGGATATTCTCCAAAAAAAGGAATATCTAGAAAAAATCATTGATGGTCAGACTCAATCAATATAAACAAAAAATATTTCAAATACGACATTGAAAGGCTAGTAAGAGGCAGATGAGAATGTCAAAAAAATATTATGAAAGCATATCGAGATTTCACAACGAGTTCATCAACATGTGATACCTTTTCTGGAACTACGAATTGCAGAAATGCAAGGGGGAATCCTTCTACTGACAATATTGAATTCCAGTCCAAACATTCTCAAATTCACAAAAACCCCATGAAAACTCAATTACTCTCAAACATTCCGCATACATAAAGAAAAAAAAACATTCGAGTGTCTGGTTTGTGAGGTTCATTACCCGAAAATAAACAGGTCCCAAACAATTTGATAAATACTTCTAGGTGATGGAATCTTTTCTAGCAACCGATCCTTTTATATCAGATCCCACAAAACAGTTGTCCTTGTGTTGTTTCAGTTCGATGGATTTTGTTCAAAGCAAATATCAGGACTACTTTTGTTTCGTCTGGACGGATCTATCCCAATGGAAAAGTAATAGCTGTTTTGTCCTCTGACAGAGTGGAAGATATATCGACCATTACACCCGAGACAATTCATTGTGAAATCGATGAAACCAATCTGAAAAGAGATCCCGTTTACTATGAGTGTGCATTTGCTTGCTTCCCGTCAATGGAAAATGTTTCTGAAGTGAATGAAGAAAATTTTCAGCAAGTGAAGGAAGCAAAATGAATTCAAAGCTTCTATTGAGTGAAAGAATAATTTTTCTACTTCCATGTTATTCTTATATTTATAAGTCATCGTTTCATGAATATTTTCATTCATTGAAGAAACGCTAACCAACAAACGGAAACTTTGTTTTTATTGTATCCAGATCAGACATGTGTCGAGTTGTATTGAATCTTCATTGAATTCTCATGACTCTGTTGAAAATACTATATATGCGACTGCTGATAAAACGAAATAAAAATTACAACTTTTATGAAAGGAGTAGAATCATTTTTTTCACAAACAGTCTCTGTTGACAGGTACGTGTATATTATTAGAAGGGAAATGCTTCATTCGCAAAAAAGCGAAAGAGTCCATCTTAAACAGCTACTCCATTGCCTATACATAGAAATCAAATAGATAGCATACATAGAAAATTAAATACACAATGCAGCAAAAATAGAGAGATATTTGTAGAAAAAATTTTCTCTTAACAGGAAAATAATTAATTCAAGCCCAGACAAGATTTTGTTTCGCTCAAAGAATATAATCACTTGAGCTCTTCAGAGGGAAAATGAAGACATTATAGAATACTTTCACGACATATACCAAACGATTTCAAAATAGTCAACTTGTGATAAGTTTGTGAACAGTTTCAATTGACATTTCGGTGAAAAATTGCAAGTTTCACTAACAGAATACTAACAAACGACCAGATCCTTGGTATTAATTCTGCAAGAGTTGGAGTTGGAGCATGGCAAGCAAGTAGGAATCGTGTTCGTGTTCCTGCTGTAAAATTTATCAATATCACCTCATTTGCAAATTAACAATTATCCAAAATTCCGTGTTCTGTAAGATACGAAAATTGAAAATTTTTCGAAAATCAATCGGAATATTGATCAAACCGTTCGATTCATCCGAGATGGGGTTTTCAAAGAAAAATCTAGAAGAAATTGGTGAAGCAAGCACGAAAAAACTACTCGATGAGATCGTTTGAACGAGCCGTGAAGAAAATAATAGATGAGTACGATGAATCAGTACTACTACTGCAGACACAAATATAGATCAAGTCAGCAACGACTTAGATAACTTCGTGCAGTATTCCAGGGCTAAAAATCTTCGTTTTTTTTAGCATTCCAGAAACAGACCAAGAATCCCTTGATACAATCATCAATGAATTCATCAAGGCTGCAGGTAAAAAACTTCGATCGAGGAACGTTGAAAAACTGCTACCGAGTTTCCAATAAAAACAAAGACCCAAACAACAGTAAACCATCATGCGTACTTGTGAAATTTAGCGAGGTTGCCGCCCACAACAAAGTATACGGGAATCGTAGATATTCGAGAGGAAGTGGTATTACCATGCAGAAAGGCTTGACCAAAAGGAGGGTGCTGTTCATGAAAAAGTCACTAGGTAAATTCAGCAGAAAAGATGTCTGGAGCTTCAACGGAAACATTTTTGTGAAGAGCAATAATGAAGTGCTCCGTATAAAAAATGAAAATCATCTTTCAGAAATTGTTGGTAGCAAATAATGAATTTTTATTAATACTCTCTGTCTTTGCGTAGTGCTTCTGTGAACACAAAACATACTTTTTTCATATTAATTAACATAGGCATCATTTTGTTGAAACGAAACTCAATCAGAATATGTTTTATTTCATTCATGGATTTATGGAAAATATTCACCCCATAATTTTTTTTTGAAAAAAATTCATGAAGCAGGAATGCTACATATATTGATTGTTGAATGGCTAGTTTCTTGTAATTCATTCAAATACATCTTTAATTTTCTCTCTTTCCACCGAATTCTTTCAATCCTTTATACTTCGTCCACTCCTTTTTTTTCTTTTACCTCTTTCGATACTGCTAAAATATAAACATTTTTAAGGTCATACTGAACATATATATGCATATGAATATTCGATCATTACCAGCAAATTTTGATACTTTCCAAAATCAAATTCCTGTTGTGGACTACGATGTTGTAAGAGTCACAGAGACATGGATGCATTCAGGTATTTCTAGTAATATTTTAAGTCTCGATGATTATTCATTTTTACGAAAGGATTTGCCTACCAGAGGTGGAGGGGTAGGTATTTATCTGAAAAATAAATGCATTTATGTAACAATTTAGATCAAATTGAATATTAGTAAAAATACAGCTGTAGCAATTGGTATAGTTTATAGACTCGAATTTTTCATTGTTTATGGAAGAAATCGAGGACATTTCCACTAATATCTATTCAAATTATGACAATATTATATGTTTAGGTGACTTCAATATAAATATGTTAGATTTGAATTCAATTAATACTGAGAGGTTCTGTCCTGTCTTGGAAACTTTCAATTTCTGCCAAATAGTCTCGAAACCGATGAGAATAACTAGTTAATAGACTTGATCATAACAAATCATGAAGAAGTATGTGAGATAAATTTTCTCGATCATGCACTAATACAAGCTTAATTTCGTTTCGATACTGGAATCATTCCAAAGAAGGAAAAAATAACCTATAGAAATATCAAGGATATAGATTTTGATAATTTCAGTAATGATTTGTTGAACTTACCTTGGTATTTGATTTATGATACCCCTGATATTGACTCGAGAGTAAATCTCATGAACCAATTCAATACACAGACTCTGGATATCCATTCACCAAAACGAACTGTCCCACAAGAAAACGTAATTATGCTCCTTGGAGAAACGAAAACATAAAACTGATGCGAAACTTGAGGAATAAAGCCTTAATCAGTTTAAAAAAGTCAAAACTTCTTCAACATTGGGCTTATTATAAAGAATCAAGGAATTTCACTAACATAGCCATACGCTCTGAGAAAAATGCATTATAGAATTTCAAATTACGAAATACTGACAATAAAGGTAGATGGCAGGAACCTGAGAAATTTAATCTTTCTAAAAGTGAAATTAAAGATTCACCTGATAATTCAAAAAAGGTTGAGGACCTCAATGATTTTTCTTGAACATTTTCCATACTACAGCTTTGCCCAATGAAAACCATTTGAAATATTATTATACGAATATAAAGTTAGTAATACATGATCAGTTCTCATTTTATCAAACTACAGAAAAAGAGGTTACAAACATTTTGAATAATATACAATCACAGGTTTATGGTTTTGATAAGATCAACATCACCATTATGAATATTTGAGGGCTTTTGATAATCTCAATTATAACCCATATCATAAATGAATAAATGAGCTGGCATTACTTTCCTTCTGCATGGAAATGTGCTAAAGTAATACCATTACCTACAACCAAGTATCCTAAAAATTTCAATGACTTGAGATCAATGAGTATTCTCCCAACATTCTCGTAGATCATAGAAAAAATAATGGAAATTCAAATTAGACATTTTATTGAACAACCCAATGGGCACACACACGTTGGAAAGATTTTACATAACCAACCATTGAAAAACAGTAGAAATGTCGCGGGAACTAACGTTTTCTTGTATCGAGAATTATATTTTTGAGAAACTTTGTGTTTCAACGTATCATTATATTTTAATTCATGCGTGATCTGAATGTTTATTAACAAGGTGTTGGTATATTATATTACTATACAAATTTATATATGTACTAAATAATGTTCATTTCCATCATCATTTATACCTATGATAAACGTTGTCCATCAACGTTATATAATAATATATCTTAATACAATTACTAATGTTGATTCAGAACACAAATGTATATTATAATACCTCACAAGTTTATTCATTCAATCAATTACATGTAAATAATGTTCATTTGCACCATAAACTATATATTTAAAGAACGTGGCCTTTCAATTATATATCACGAGTATAATCATATAATAACATTGTTTCATAACGTTGACTTACATTATATCACTATACAAACTTTATATCCATAGTGACAGATCCAAAAATAAATGTAAGATGAAATGTAACCCCTTCGGTATCAATTTTCCTTTCCCGATCCAGCAACAACTCCTTTGTTTTGGATTAATCGAAAAGAATCTCATCTCTTCTATTCCGATTGAAAAGTTCGACCACATTGGCGGAAAATCAAAATGGTGGAGAATCTCCTAAAGAATAGAGATAGTAGGTACAAAGTAATGGTGATTGAACTGAAATTTCAGAATATTTGATTTTTAGGTGCTTGAAATACTAAAATATTACTCACCAACACGAAAATTATTGTACAACACTATTATTTCACAAACTGAGTGGGTATAACTCAACCGTCAACACGTTGTTGCCGTTCGCGATAACCGCTACGATCTCGGGCTATGAGATACATAGATGAGCGCTATAAAGAGAGAATGCGCGAATGCAATACGTTCAACGTGAACGTTGATACCATGTTTTACACTTACGTGTATGTTATCGATTTATTCAATAGAGAGTAAATGATATGTTATTTCAATGTTGATTTGGGAGTTAATAATATTGTATTAATGAAAAGTTTGATCAACGTGTCTTATCAAGCAACGGTTTTCGATGTTCTAAAAAAAATTGTTCTCAAATTGTTCCAAAATTGTTCGTTCCGTTAACCAGCTGACGAACGTCAACCCTCAGAAGATGAAACTTGTGCGAGCAATGGATCAACGAGGCCTCACCTTTTAACGTGCGATTAGTCAGCACGGTGGCCCGGCGAGGATTCGAACCCCGGCCTTCCGCTTGATAAGCAGACATACTAACCACTACACTATCGAGTGGTTTTCAATGTATCCAATAACTTGTTTCGATGTCGTTCCCTAGTAACGAATGAACAAAATACATAAATAACGAATATATCAACATAATGGGACAACATGATTGAATGGTTATTTGATAGCGTATTACATACGTATCTTCATCCATCCCCATCAACAAAAAGTTAGTAATTAGTTGATAGGTACGTTGAAGAATACATTCAAAGTAAAAGTTGATGTAATGTTCAACTTTAACGTGTTTTTTACGTTATTCATCAACTGACAGCATGAATAATATGTGATATAAACGTTCAATGTGAACATGATAACATCATTCATGTATGACGTATAATCAATTAGGCTTGTCAATTAGTAGTTGTTGAAAGTATCTGATACAATGTTGAAATAACGTTGCTTGATAATGTGAAAATCACTTTGAAGAATAGTGCATATTATCGAAGTCATTCAATAACAAGAATATAATGTAGGTTCATTATAGATTTGGAATGTATATTTCATTTTAACTATCAACCGAATAAGTCGAAGAAGGTTGATAAGCCGTTTGAAAAATACGTTCGATGTAAATGTTAATAGCATGATTTACACGAACGTGTATGTTAATGAATAAAACAACAGAGAGAATCAATTATATGTTAACGCTAAATGGAAAGATATAGATATCATTATCATAAAACGTCTAATCAACGTGTTGTACCAATTACTGGTTTCTGAATGGTTTCAATACAATATAAAAATAATGTTCAATATCATAACTTTCAAATCACATGAACAAACACGTATTCTCAGCAGGTTTCAATAATAACTATTACGATAATACGTTTAATTCAATGTTAATGATACTTAACTCAAACACGTTGGAAGTTATAACGAAAATGACAACGTTGACCATTCAACTGGTAACGTATATTTTAACGATACAACGTTGAAAAAACGTTAAATTAACGTACGTGTGCCCATTGGGAAAATAGTATTTTACCAACCAATCAGTCAGATTGTGGATAACATTATCAGTACTTTGGACGATAAGGAGGCAACCATATTAACTCCAAAGGGAACATGAAGACATTATGAAACACTTTCACTACATATACCAAACGTTTTCAAAATACTCAATTTGTGATAAGTTTGTGGACAGTTTCAATTTACATTTCCGTGACATTCATTTTTTTCATCGTCCTAGTCATGATTAGGAAGTCGGGTATTTTTGTGAAGAAAATGGTGTTTGAGAAATAGTTTTTTTATTTTCTTCTCAGAATAAAAAAAATGGAATTTCAACTTCTATTAAAAAAGTGAAATCGAGAAAAAAATTACAAACACTCTCTGTTGGTAGGTGTGTATCATTGAAAGATGATTGAATGATTCACAAAAGGGAAAAGAGAATCCATCTGAAACAGCCACTCTTCTGCCCCTGAGGCAAGACGGGCACTGAGTTAAATAGAAATGATTTCTTCTCGCTCAATTCTTCCAACAAGCATAGAAAAATTGATTCAAATAGCATAAGAAATAAATATCTACAGAATGTAGTTAAAAAAGAGAGCAATTTGTAAAGAAAAATCTGTCTCACCAGGATAATTTTTCATTCAAGATAAGATATCGTTTCGCTTGAAAATATTTATCTCTTGAGCTCTTCAGAGGAAAAATGAATGAATTATGGAACATTTTTACTAAATACACCAAACAATTCCAAATTATTGCACTCGTAACATGTCTGTCATCAGTTTCAATTAACATTTCGGTGATATCCATTCCTTTGATAACCAAACCAGCGATCCTTATACCCCTATATTACAAGTACGTCCTATGGGGGTTGGGACCGATATACGCCCTTTGGACTCACATGGTACGCCCAGACTCTGCGCAACTGGACATCCCCAGCACGTACAATTTTGGTCTGAATTGTACCTGATATGGACAGTTCTGGAAATTATTCAGGAGGTAGGTGAAAATACTGATCTGAAAAGTGTTTTTTTTTTTTGGATTTTTCCTTTTGTCTTATGTTATAACATCAGAATATACTGATGAGAATATTTCCAACAATCAGAATACTCGAAACATATCTCGACTCTTTTTCAGAAAATTTTCAAAATTCTCAGAACTGTGTTTATTTTCTAAAAAGAATCAATTGAATTATGTTAATTGGTATAGATTATGTTGCAACTGCTACATTATTCAACGTTTTGATTTCACCAACGAAGATTCTGGAAGGGTTGTTCGTTGAAGATTTCTTTCGAATACTTCTCTATAAACTCATTACAATCTCTGAAATAACCGTAATCTTTGCTGAGCATACTTCATAAATGTTAACTGATTCTTGAACGATATGCAATATTATTATAAAACTATAGTCTGCACATGAATATTAAGAGGAATATATAGAATTATAACAACTGATAGCTCCGTTGTGGATAAACAAATTCGACTACATTTATGAACTTACCAAGTTTTTTACTTTTTTCAGGTAAACGAAACTCACTCACAGAAAATATAAGGATTCAAGCTAGGATAGAAAGTGATAGGGATATTGGGAAGAGCCGTTTCGTGTAATTACTGTAAACACCATCATTCGCTTATATGTATGGAATTTTGATACCACGCACACCGCCCTACCTTTTATCAAAAATATCTTTGAATGAATATTACCTGCTTTCATTCAAACTGGAGACTGTATATTTTTCCACTGTGTTGTTATCGGCGAAACCGAAAGCGATGTTGCCAAACTAAAATTTGTTTTTCTTGGTTGCCCAAATATAACCCCTGCCCTGAACTCAGACTTTTCGGAAATGAATGAAAATTATGACCGAACTATTCCGTCATTTCCTGGATGTATTTCGAATACCACTACAAGCGGCCAATGCATTGGTGGTGCGTTATCAGTTTTCATGTATAGAACAGTGCCAACCGTTATATCAAGAACATCTTTGTCCCATTTTTGCTGCATTTTTAGACTCGTCAAATATTCCAACCTCCAACATTAGCAAAAATCTTGAACGATTTTATCGATCAATTGAAATCTGTCAACTCGATTTATTGAAACCGTTGACACATCTTCAGAGAAAAACACCGAAAAGGTGCCAAAGTATGGAAATGGGCCGGAGTTGAGGCTTCCGGTGCCGAGGGATCGGCCGATGGTCGACATAGAGATCTTGAGTTCAACAGTGCCTCAATTTGTGTACGTATGGTTGAAACCTCTTCGAAAATTAATACCTTATCACCAATTACTCGGTAAAGATGATTTTTCACAGCTTCGACATTACTCTCCCACAAGCCACCTTGATGAGGAGAAAAAGGTTTATTGAATTTCCATTCCAATTTACTTATTCCTAATTCCGCCCCAAACGCATTGGCATAATCCGAGGGATTCAGAAAATCACTCAATTCTTCCAGAAATGATTTTGCTCCAAAAAAATTCCCGATCTGAATAAAGCACGCGAATTGGACCCTTTCTTGCGATGAATCTCTTGAAAGCTTGTAAAAAATGAGAAGTGGATAAGGAGCTCACCAATTCCACATGTATGGCCTCAACACTCATACAAATGAACAAACTCATATAAACTTGTGTGAAAGAACGTCTTTTGCCTTTTGCCCAAAGTGATTTTTAGTGGTCCAAAATAAGCGACCTCTGTATTTCGCAGACAGTGAGTTCTCCATAAGAGGTTCTGCATTCTTAGGCTTCATGCGGAAATGATGATAACATTTGTATATCCTACTCAGATTCAAATTCCTCCCCCCAAAAATCCAGTACTTCTGCCGTAATAGAGCTTTTAATAAGTTATCACCGGTGTGGATGTTTATCTTATGATAAATATTTCCATCGTATGTTAAAAATCCCATATGGAGCGGGACATTTTCGATCAATTACAGCGATAAATTCCCGGCGGGACATTTTCGGGCTGGTAAATACTCGGTAGGTATCGAAAAATACCCGCTCGGTCCGTGTATCTATAGTAACGATTGTTAAAATGTACATTTGTCATCTTGACAGGCATAAATACTGAATTTTAAACGTCGTTGTTTTGACTCCGGAAATATTCTACCGAATTACACTCGTGCATCAAAATAAACCTGATAATTTTCCATTCAAGCATGTTGTCAGTAAAAACTGCATTCGGTTATTTTCATAGTTTGCTAAAAGAGCCCTCCTCCTCCGGAGTCGGGCTCTTTCGACAAAATATGAAAATGAATTAATGCAGTTTTCAGACAACATGCTTTCATGGAGAGTTATTGGTAATTTTGAAGCACTTGTGTAATTACTTCCGAAAATCTATCTACTCTTCGGCCGAAACATCTATAGCCGGAAGAATTGATAGATGTTCCTGATGAAAATTCAAACTGAAATTAGCTAATCTACCACCGACTCTAAGCAAACCGTCTTGCAGGAATTGGTGTAACTTGATTAGTCTAGCTGAACAACGTTTATTGTAATTCGACATCCGAAAATTCAAATCGAAATTTCAAAGTTGAACCAATTTATTACAGTTCATTCGGCCCTATGAAGATCTCGCGATGGAATTCACCTTCCATTTGAAACTATTTTCAAGAATCTCAAAACCCATACGGTAATGCGCAAAAATTTCCGCCAGGCAGAATCCACTTCAATATATCTAACAGAAGAAGTTGGAAATTGGATTCCATATTATTGATCGATTCTCTTGACACTTGATTCTCTTTCAAATTATTCAACTCATAGTTAATATGAACAAATAGAAATATTCAAAAAATATAGATATGTACTCTATGTTGTACTCGAACCAGCAACGGCCCCTTATAATTAGATTTTTATATAATCGTTTACTATTGCTAATGACCTTAGCAGTCGATGGCATTGAAATAAAAAAATATGTATTTTCATTTATTTTTTTTAATGTGTTTCCTTTTCATCATTTTTTTTATTTTCATCAAATAAGTTATTTTCTGGATTTTTTTATCAAAACTTCATCTTTGACAATTCTGACAAATACCATAAAAATATATGGAAACCCTCAATCTCTGGGCTATACCGAAAATTTGATATCAATTAACACATAATGACATAATGAATTCAAATTTTTAGATAACCTTGAAACTTTTTTGAGCTCTGAGTATTATCATAGTTGCGATCATGCTTTCATCGTAGGTGATATGAATCTTAACATTCTCCATTATTGTCCAGAAAGTGACCACTATCTAAACTTACTGTCTGCAAATGGTTTTATTTCCCTCATTAACAAATGACAACTTCTTCTTGTCTAGACCACATTTTCTATAGAAATAAAAACAATTGCAAATATGATTCACATCCTGCCTTACTGGAAGTAGCAATAAGTGATCATTATCCAGTATTAGTTGCACTCAGTGGTATCGAAAAAGAAAATCCTACGCCTCAAAATGTCTTCAAGAAATTGAACGAACAAAAATTGATACACTTATTAGAGATTCAATGTTGGGACAAGATATATGCAAATAAAGCTTCGAATAATGCTTTTATCATATTCCATAACATCTTTGAGGGTTTAATTGAAGCCGCGACAACATTATCCATATGGAAAATGAGGAAAAAAAACGTGGATAACATAGGGATCAGTGAATTCTATAAAAAAACGAGATAAACTATTTCAAATCCATATAAAAAATCCGGTAGATAATGAAAAGAAAACAGAATATTGAAATTATAGAAACTATCTGAATAAATTATTGAAAAAATCTAAACGAGACTACTTCAAATTAGAAATCGAGAAATCTGAAAAAACACCAAAAAAAATGTGGGGAGTCATAAATAAATACACAAGCAATTACAGAAAAGAACACGAAAATATCACGAAAATAATCTTGGAAACAATACCGAAATTACTGATACACTAGAAATATCAAATCAAATAAATTATTATTTCTCGCATGTAGGTCAAAATTTAGCGGAGAGAATTACAAATCCCATAGGCAAACATAAGTTGGAATACTCAGATAAATCTTTGTTCTTGAAATTGGGGAATTGAAAAGTATAGATTTGAATTCAAAAGATGGCAAAGCATCTGGACCAGACCAACTTAAAAATGAAATCATTAAATTGTCTCTTGAATATATAGTTGAACCACTGTGATATATTTTCAATCTCTGTATGGAAACTGGTATAGTATCAGATCATTTCAAAACGGCTAATATTAAGCCAATGTATAAAGGAGGGAAAAACAAGTATATCGAATTATCGACCGATATCTCTGACTTCATCCTTTGCAAAGCTGTTCGATAAAAAATCATAAAAAAGAGATTGGTGGAATATGTAGATGGAAACAACATTATTTCAGAAACACAATATGGTTTTCGTGAGAAAAAAGCACACAAGACGCCATCGCAAAGCTTACTTCCTTGATATACAATGCTCTTGATACGAAGAAATGCTGTCTGGGTGTTTTCGTTGACTAAGCAAAGGCCTCCGACACGGTCAGTCATGGGCTTTTGCTGGAAAAATTGGAACATCTTGGTACCAGAGGAGTGGTGTTAGATTTGTTGAGAAACTTCTTAACAGGTAGGAAACAACAAGTTCTAGTAATTAGGTGGAATTTTGAGTTAGGAGGAATCGGTTTCATATGGCGTTCCTCAAGGTACGGTTTCAGGACCGGTTTTATTCATTATTTATTTGAATTCTCTATTGAGGCTGACGTCATCCGGACTGATGATTTTATTTGCTGATGATACTGTGATTTTGTATGTGGCAGATTCGTGGGATGAAGTCAAATAATTAGCAGAACGAGATCTGCAGAAAATAACTACGTGGTTCAAACGTAATTTATTGACAGTGAATGTAGAGAAAACTCATATATTGCCATTTGCATCTTACGAATCAAGTTTGCCCAGATACAAAAAAATATGTTCGGACAACCACGATGTGAAACTGACAAAATCAGTAAAGTATCTGGGGATCTTCATAGATTCCTTCTTGAAATGGGATATTTAAAAAAGAAAGTGAGATCAATCTTTTATAAATTCTATGTATGTCGTCAAATACCAAATATCACTAAGCTCAAGATCATATATTTTGCTCTGGTCGAATCTCTGTTAGGTTATGGCATTATTGGGTGGGGCGGCGTTAGGAGGATTCACCCCCAACAGTTGAAGGTAGTCCAAGAAACAGTTCTTAAAATAATGTCATCCAGAAAAAAGACTTTCTCAAGCGATCAGTTATTCAAAGATCTGGCTATTATGGACATCCGACAATTATCTGTCAAAAATTGTGTGAATTTCGTTTTGAAAGACCCAATATATTTCAAAAGGATATGTCATTCTTATAGAACGAGGGCAATAGTAGTTGCCGATAATTTCAATATTCCAAAAGCCCACAAATCGGTTGGGCAGAGAACCTTTTCGTATATAGCACCCAAGATATATAATGCATTGCCGGAAAACATTAGGATTATAAATAATAAAATCAGATTAAAAAAAGATGTGAAAAAGTGGATTTTCGAAATGGATAGAAACTTTTTTCATATGATGATCTACCCTTTATGAGGGAGAAAAGGGGGGGAATAAGGATGAAATTAAGGGAAAGGGAAGTGGGGGAAAGTAAAAAGAAAAAAAAAAAAAAATTGATATAAAAAACATATACCTTGCACATCGTTTGCCTTGCATCAGCTGAACAAAATGTCAGGTTACTGTTTCTTCCTATTGGGTGAGATTCATAACTCCTGTAATTTTCCATTTGTATGCTTTCGTTTTTTTTTTCTTTTATATTATTTTTTTTGATTAGTTGAATACCTCAGCGGCATTCATACATTCATTGTCTCAGCTCTTAATTAGTTGTCATGGACAGGTTCACTTTGAACCTAAATGACTGCTCTGTTTGTTTGCTATACTGTAAATTATGAAAAGCTGGTTGTATTTTAGAACTGCAAATCAATTATCATCATTATTATAAATGATGAATTGAATTGATTCGAATTCACAAAAATATCGTCAAAATAAAATGAATGCTCTCTATCATATATATATATATATATATATATATATATATATATATATATATATATATATATATATCCAGCAAGTAGTATAGCAAAGTATTTACGGTGACCGAGATCCCGGTCACCGAACATACCTTGCGTATTTCGAGCGATTTAGGGAACATAGTACGCCTATGTCAGCGGGCGCGGTCGTGGACCCCGGTACCCCGTTGGTACTCCGCCCATGTCCGCTAACGGTCGTCGTCGACATGTTGAGACCTGCAAAAGCCCGAACGGCGAGTTCCCCGGCTCACGTGCAAGGCGGCTCTTTTGTCGGCATGTTCGTCAAAGATATCATCGAATGATTAATGGGTTTTCGGGTGAATCCCCACAACCGAGCTGTTTACGAAAACAAACGTGATGACTCATGCGTTTTTCCGAGAATTGCAGAAGGTCATGCCTGCGAGACTTGCAAAACAAAGCACACGTGCAAACGTGATGACGTAAGCGCTTTTCCGAGAAATGCATCGTAGAACCGCACCCATTTCGAGCGGGAATATTTGAACTGGAAGCGTCTTTCGCTTCAGGCGGCGTTCATGACACATGTGGGTGGTACGTTGAGGCAATGCTGTCATATTCTTCTAGAGGTCAACGAGATGGACGCGGCGCGGGAGGGGATTGCGTCAACTTGGCTATGATCGACAAGCGACGCGCATCATTTTGCTTCGAGAATTCGACGAGTGAACATCTCAGTCAATACGCTCTCTCTCTCTCTCTCTCTCTCTCTCAACCAACAAAGTGTTGTGTTTGTGTCCAGTGTCTTCAAACGAAAAATGTAAGTACCTTTTTCCTTCATACTCGGGAGTGTTTTTTCGCGCAAAACGGCTCTCATACAGGTTGAGTGCGATCTTCGACATATACAGATCGAAAACTTTTTCCGTTGGCTCAGTGTGTGTGATTTTTTTTTCGAACGGCATATACAGCGTATGTCGAAACTTTTTTTCGTTGGCTCAGTGTGATATTTTTCGAACGTATCGGCATATACAGCGTATGTCTGAACTTTTTCTCTCAAGTGTGTTGGCTCAGTGTGATATTTTTCGAACGTATCGGCATATACAGCGTGTGTCGAAACTGTTTCCATTAGCTCAGTGTATGAGTTTTCGAACGGCATATACAGTGTGTGTCGAAAACCTTTTTTTTTTCTGTCAAAGTGTCCCGATTGCTCATGCCATTTTTTCCAAATATTATTCATGTGGGGTGGGTTAGCTCATAGAGTGTGAGTTTCTTCGAACGGCTCATACAGGGTGAGCCAAAAAAATTTTCTCGCATTTTTCGGCTGGGTGGCAAAAAATTGTTTTCCTTTGGGCACTTGATATTTTTTTCTGAAACGATGATCACTCATTTTAGATGGAAATTGCAGATATAAACGCAGTCGCCAGCTCATCTGGATATAAGCAGACTATTCCGCTGAGCAGCTTGCAGAAAAACCTGCCCTATCCTATTCAGAAGCTGCGTCTTGTGAAGACAAAGTTTGGGGAGGCCGTCGTTGCAGATCTCCCAGATAACGAAGTATTCCTGCCTAGACGAGTGTTGGCAGTCCTGCGGGATAAATTGGAGCAGTTCACCCCAGGAAAATACTCGATAGTCATCAAGGAGGGGAAAGCCACCTCCACCACCGCCGCAGCCGCAAAGACGATCCCCTTCGAATTTGTCGAAAACTGATTGAGCAGGTGAGGAAAATACTCTGTTTGCAACATATTTCCATAAAACCGAATAATGGCAGAAATATCCGCCGTCAGTGACGAAATGATTGCTAAATTTGGGGAAATTCGGAAAACTTTGGGGACAAAATTCAGCGCGGCGGAACGCGAACTTTGGCTAAAGCATAGCAAACGATCTGTTTGTATATTGAAAAAAGCTATTCGGGTGTCGGGTTCCTCTTCAATCGGCATTTTGAGAAAACTACAAACAAATTTAGGCCATGTCAAAGCATTTCAAAATTTCCTAAAAAATCCAGTCGAGGGGCGGGGGTTGGCAGCGGGGGGAGGGGCGCGAAAGTTGAAAAGCCGCGTCATCTGGGAGGACTTGATTTCCACCTTTCAGGGGCGCGTACGTACAGGGGTGATCATAAACTTGAAGCACAAAGATGTACTTCAATTTTTCAGCGACGCTTTCAGCCTATTCAAGCGTCGCATATTGAACGCACTGAAGAAGGTTGGAGCGTCGCTGAAAGTGAATGCAGCTTTCTGCGGAGAGTTCTTCAAAATTTCCGCCGATCAACAAGAAAGTGTGGAAATGAAATATTTCAACACTAAAAACGAAGTAATTGACCAGGGGACGGACTTGAAAGCGTGGTTCAAAGAAAATATCGAGGGAAAAATTTTGACCAAATTGGACGAATTCAGCGGGAGGGAAAGCGGGTGGTCTTTGAGGAAAATCGTAAGTTTGGAAATAAATATCAATAAAGCGGGATTCGGGAATGGGCTCGGTTCATCTTTCATCGAACTTCCGGAACCAATCAAGAAAAAACAAGCATGCATCAACGTCAAAAACGATGACGATGCATGTTTCGCTCGGGCAATCGTTTCGGCTCTATATCCATCTCCGGCAGGGAAAAATCCTGCACGAACATCATCGTATCCGGATTGGCGTGAAAAACTGAATACAGAGGGTTTGAAATTTCCCATGACCATCAAACAAATCGACAAATTCGAAAAATTGAACTCAATTTCGGTCAATGTGTTCATTTTGGAATTGATCAAACCATCATCAGACTCTCGACCCTATTTCGATGTTGCTCCCATTCGACAGACGAAAAAGAAATTAGACAGACATGTAAATTTACTTTTGATCGAACAAACCTACACACCAAAAATCAATGACTATGACCCACTACCGACAATATACGAGGAAGACGAAGACGACACGGACGATGACGTCACAAACATCCGCGGACATTACTGCTGGATCAAAGACTTGTCTCGACTTGTCAGTAAACAACTCAGCAAGCATACGAGTAAACAATTCATTTGCGACCGATGTTTGAACTATTTTTCGACGCAGGAGAAACTCGACAGTCATACCGTTGACTGCGAGGCTCAAAATTCATGCAAAATTAGATTTCCAAAATACACACATATCGAATTTCGAAATTTCGTTTTCAAGGAAAAAGCTCCTTTTGTGATCTACGCGGATTTCGAGAGCATTTTGGAACCGTTTGATGACAGTTTGACCAAGTCCAAAATGAGCAAAACCCAAAAATACCAAAAACATTCGGCTTTCAGCGCAGGTTTCTATTTCAAATGCACTTACGACGATTCTTTGTCGTTTTACGATAGCCATCGGGGGGCAGACTCGATGGAATGGTTCGCCGATCGAATGAAGGACATTGCCAAAGAGGTTGAGGCCAAAATCCATCATATCGTACCGATGGGTGTATATCCGTCGGGCCGAGACTCTGCCAAAGTCTGCCACATTTGCGAACTCCCCTTCAAGGCGGAGGACGCAAAGGTGGTCGACCACGACCATTTCACCGGATTATTCCGGGGCTGGGCGCATGCGCAATGCAACCTCCAGTACAAGAAGCAGTTCGTAGTGCCCATTGTGTTCCACAACTTGGGCGGCTACGACAGCCATTTCATCATCAGGGACTTGGCTAAACGTGGACGCATAGTCCTGTTGCCGATCAATAAGGAAAAGTATATTTCCTTCACACAGTACGACGAGGAGACGACCATCAAATTCCGCTTCATCGACTCTTTCCGATTATTGAGTATGAGTTTGGATGGGTTGGTGCGCACGATGAAAACTGAAGACTTGCGCGCAACGCGCAAAGAATTCAGTCACGTGAGCGCCGAACAATACGAACTGCTCACGCGCAAAGGGGTATTCCCATACGACTTTGTCGACACGCTGGACAAACTGGAGTGTACACAGTTGCCAGCTCTCGAGGAATTTCACAATAAACTGAACGATTGCGATATCACCGAAAGCGAGTACGAGCATGCGCAACGGGTGTGGCAATCGTTCGGGGTGAAAACCCTCGGCGAATATTCGGATCTGTACATGAAAACCGACATCTTGTTGCTGACCAACATCTTTGAGAATTTCCGCAAGATCGGCCACAGCACCTACGGGCTCGATCCCGCTTGGTACTTCACCATGCCCGGCTATACGTGGTCGTGTATGTTGAAGTACACAAAGTGTAAGCTGGAACTTCTCAGAGACGTCGACATGGTGCTATTCATAGAGCGGGGCATTCGAGGCGGTATCAGCCAGTGCTGTAACCGCTACTCGAAAGCCAACAACAAGTACATGGCCGAGTTCGATCCCTCGAAACCGTCCAAGTACTTGATGTATTTCGACGTCAACAACCTCTATGGATGGGCCATGATGGAACATTTGCCGGTGGGCGAATTCAAATGGGTCGAAAACTTCGACGATCTGGATATTCGCAACGTTTCGGACTCGTCCGACGTTGGGTATATCCTCGAGGTTGACTTGGAATACCCCGAGCATCTCCACGACAAACATCGAGATTTCCCGATGTGCGCCGAACACCGAGTACCGCCAAACTCAAAACATCCAAAATTGATGACCACCCTGTACCGAAAGGAAAGATACGTCGTACACTATCGGCTACTGAAACAGGCACTAGCGCACGGACTTGTACTCACGAAAGTACACAAAGTACTTCAGTTCAAGCAGCAGGCTTGGCTCAAGCCCTACATTGAACTGAATACGAGGTTGCGGGCGCAAGCGACCACGACCTTTGGCAAAAACCACTACAAGCTTGCCAACAACAGTGTTTTCGGCAAAACAATGGAAAACATCCGAAAACACCGAGTGGTGAAACTGGTCAACCGGTGGCACGGCAGGTATGGTGCCAAAAATCTCATTAGCAGTCCGAAATTCCACAGTCGAACCATCTTCGACAACGACCTCATGGCTATCGAACTCCTCAAGTGCGATTTGGAGTTCAACAAACCCCTGTATATCGGCATGTCCATCCTCGACATATCCAAGGTCTGCGTATACGATTTCCATTATGATTTCATGATGAAAAAGTATACGCGAGACCAGTGTAAGCTCATGTATACCGATACGGACTCTTTGGTGTACGAACTCACCTGTGATGACGCCTACCGAGATCTCATTGCGTCTCACCTGGATAAATTCGATACGAGCGATTACCCAAGCGATAACCAATTCGAAATTCCGCAAGCAAACAAAAAAGTACCCGGTTTGATGAAAGATGAAGCCAACGGGTGCATCATGACAGATTTCGTGGGGTTGCGGGCAAAAATGTACACTTTCAAAATTCAGGGGCAAAAATGCGTCAAAAAGTCCAAAGGGGTCAAATACAATGTGGTTGCGAACGATATCACCTTTGAGGATTACCTGAAATGCCTGCAGGAAAATCGCGAAAAACTCGCAACTCAAAGGTGCATTCGTTCGTATGCGCACAACGTTTTTAGTGTTGAACAGACGAAAATCGCGCTAAGTCCTCACGATGACAAGAGGAAACTGATCCCGAATAGCTTCGATACATATCCGTGGGGCCATTATTCGGTTTTGGAGGACGTCGTCGACGACGTTTCCGAAAACGCCGGCGGTTCAGTGAACCCCGACGCTTTCGAAAACGTCGACGTCATGGAAGATGTAGACGACGATGACTTGGTGTAAAGTAGAGTTTTTTTCCCCATCTGTCTCAACAATTGTACATATCCATATATATATATATAGAATTATATGTTATAGGAAATATATATATACTTGTATCTGAAATCTACTGACTTTGATTTTGTGTGTGTGTGTGTGTGTGTGAGAGAGAGAGAGAGAGGCCCTTCAGGCACACATCAAAAATAGCAAGTTTTTTGCAAGCAAAAAACATGCCATTTTTGAGGCGAAAAAACAGCACAAAAACGGTGCGTTTTTGACGCGTCAAAAGTGACCAAAATACGTCGTTTTTTGCGTGTTTTTTCGATGCTCATTTTCGATGCGTCGAAGTGACAGAAAAACATCGTTTTTCACGCGTTTTCACGCATCGAAAATGAGCGTCGAAAAAACACGTGAAAAACGACGTTTTTCTGTCACTTCGACGCACCGAAAATGAGCACCGAAATATCGTGAAAAACTGGTCGTTTTTCGATGATTTTTGTGCGAAAATGAGTCGATCAAAATCGCCGGTTTTTCCCATAAGAATACATGTAAAATGGGATGAAAATTGTGCAGTTTTCATCGACTGTTTCTCGCCCAAAATTTGTCATTTTCAAAGTGACCAAAATACGTCGTTTTTTGCCTGTTTTTTCGATGCTCATTTTCGGTGCGTCGAAGTGACAAAAAACCTTCGTTTTTCACGCGTTTTCACGCATCGAAAATGAGCGTCGAAAAAACACGTCAAAAATGGTGCGTTTTGATGCAATTTTTTCGTCGAAAAAACTGCATCAAAAATGGCGCGTTTTTCCGACGAAAAAAATGGCATCAAAAACCTCAAAAATAAGACACACAGTGTACGTACAAACAAGTTTATTCATCTTTCAATAGATCATTCAAAATATTGGTTCTATAGTAGAAAAGATAATCGTTCATGGCGTTGCTCAGCAAACTGTCGGGGCAGATGTCGCTGAACGTCGTCAGAAGTTGCATGCCTCCCACGGTGGCGTCCGGGTTGGAGCGAAAGTAGCGTCTAACGCCATCTAGCAGATTGTGGTAGTAGGCACAAAAGTTGATGGAATCCAACATGGCGACTCGGTTCTTCACTATAGTGCTGTTCGCCGAGAAGATTTTCCAAACTTCATTTTCCTGCAGCTCCAAGCACTCGCCATGCTTCTCCACGAGCAGCATTCTTGTATCTTCCCAGATGGTCTGCGTCACTTTGCAGTAGTCGCCCACTGGGAAAGTTATCGGATCATAATCGTCGGTGATCGGTTCGGTGAAAAAGTCATCCATTTTCTGTTGAAACAGGTCACAGAGCACAGACCATTCGTAGGCACTGAAGGAAATCTTCGAAAACTTCGCCCACCTGTACGGATGAGCGAGTATGATGGACGGGCTGAAGGTTCTTGCCGGAGAAAGTCCCACACGTATTTCGAAACTCTCCACAATGAAGGAGAACTGCAGCAACATATGTTCCTCGATTCTGGCAGCCATCTCGTACTTCTCCAATATACGTGTCAAATGTCGATCAAAGTTGCCGTCTGTCGAATACCAATTGGATTCATCACTACTGCCGCCGCCGCCGCCACTGAATCGACCCGAACTCGAAAGCATACTTGTGATGCTGCAACCGCTTGAATAGCCACTATCTTGACTCATGACTGAAGTTGAACTGAGAGGGACGCGGCCCAGCGCAACACTAAGCATCGTCTTCCCCCACCACATCGGAGCAGTCTATCCAACTGTTGTGTCGGTTGTCAAAACCGAGCCACTTGACGTATATCTTCTTTCCTTTTCTGCGCAATACCTTTTCGATGAGATAGACGTCTGGGTTGCGCGTCTTTTGCAGTTCTTCCTCGTAGAACGCACCTTTTATGGGGTTGCCCTGTCGGTCTTCCAGCATATACGTTATGGGGTTGGTAACCCTGACGGCGCTCACAACGAACAGCTCTGTGGTCCAGTTGGGCACATAACCTTTCTCGAAAACGTGTTTCGCCTTGGAAATGCGTACGACGTCACCTTTCTTGAACTTGGGCGCTCGTCGCACAACTTTTCGATTCGAATATGCGTACTTGACGACGATTTTTTCGTTGGATTTGTTCACTTCGGAGGGCTTGCAGCCGATCGTTCTATGTTTGGTGGCGTTGTATTCGTCGGTGATTTTCGGCAGAACGTCCAACCACTTGTACGAACCCTTCAAGCTGAAATACTTGAACAATTTGGCTTTGAGCGTCCGTATTACCCGTTCTGCAATGGCGGCTTTCATGATGGTATACGTGTTGTAGTGGTTGATGTTCCTCTCACGCATCAGACTTTGAAATTTGGCATTGAAAAACTCTGTGCCCTGATCGGTGTGTAGATTTTTGGGACACCGCTGCGACTTGTCGAGGATGTCCTTGAATGCCTCGGTGATTTCGGCCCCCGTCTTCGTTTTCAGCGGCCGCGTCCATAGAAATTTCGAGAAGCAATCGATGACCACCATTATCATGGTGTGGTTTTTATTGAGAGTGCTGTACAACCGCAAATCGGCCAAGTCCATTTGCCAAGTATCGTCCAAGCCCCTGACGATGGTTCGACGTCGCGGAAACCTTCGACGAGCCTGCCGATGCAGTTCGTCCACCACGTGTTTTTTCGTAGCCATATCAATGCTGCTGCTGCTTCGAGTCCAGATCGATAATGACCTTACCGTCCAGGTGTTTGCCCAATTTATCTTGTATTTCGAACATCATTTTGGATATGTCCGTCATTCGACCTTCCAGCAGAGTAAGTTGGTCCGAATCCAAATTCAGCCGCTTATTCAACGTATTTTCTTGTTGTTCGATGCGGCGTTTCAAACTTGTTATTTCCTTTCGCAAATCTTTCTTTGCACGTGCGCTTATCTCGTCTGCATACTTGCGCGATGAGTCATGCAGCGTTGCCACATGCCCAGTCATCGCTTCGTGCAGCTGAGACGCAATAGAGTCGACGTATCGCTTGGTGACGGCATCGCTGTCGACCTTCGGTTCTTTCAAGTTACAAATTTTCACATTCTCAATGTCCAAGTCGCCGTCGGGAGTGCGCAGGAACGTTGGCGGAATATGTAGAATGGATGACAGGGTGACCGCCGACGACGACGTGGCGCCTCCGGAACGATGACCGAATTTGTCGACGCTCATGATGTGAATGAGGGACGAACGTTTCGTAAACGTATTATATCGGCCTCCTTCAGTTCATTGATGATGGCGACGATTTCGTTGTCGTGAGACGTATTTCCCGCCTGTTTGGAGGCCATCAGGAGCCGCAGGCGATCCACCAGCTCGTTCGGGTCGTCCCAATAGATGTACTCCATCGGTTTGTCGTTGTACGTCAATGTACTGCGGCCGCCGCCGCTACCTGTATGATGTACAAACATGGGTTTTATGATGTTTCTGTACTTGCGCTTGGAGGAGCCCTTCAGACGTCCCCTAGCGTCTCGGTGAACATTGGTCAATTCCAGTATGCGGCGGTACGCATCGAAGTCATCTTGTTGAATGTCATCGTCGTCGGGGTCGTCGTAGAAGATGAGATCGTACAAGGAGGGCGTTCCCTCGAACGTGTGCACATTATTGATTTTTATCGAGCCGTCCGCTTCAAAGTTGATGGGTGCGGTGCCCAACAACCACGACGAAGAACTCGCATCGTATACGGGACCGTATACTTTGTCGATTTTTTTGTCGTTTTTCAGGTGCTCGTACAGGTAGGGTTGGGCTATGCTCGGATATCGATTCAGGTAGTCGTCCATTACGTCATTGGTAAAATTCGAAGGTAGCCACGGTGCGGCATCGTCGAATTCCTCTTCACTGTCGTCGTCGGTTTCTTTTTTCTCGGGTTTCTCCTGCTTCAAAGCCGATGCTTCCTTTTTGATCTTTTTGGCAGCAGCCGTACGAATCAATATGGCCTTGGAGGATTGGGCAATCTGTTGCAGCGGTTGCGAAATGGGTTTGAACAGCTTTCCGATAGATTCGTCTTGTTCGGATTTCCCCAGTTTTAGGGCCAAGTACTTTTTTCGAATGGAGCGTGCGAGTTCGGTGATTTTTCGTTTGCGTGTAGCGATGGCAACTCGATCGGACGACATCTTGAAGCGGAATGACAGGTGATGACGATGGTTTCATACTTTTATATATGTGTCGAAACCTTTGCGGTAACGTCCCTCGTTCAGATTGAAATCTTTGGCAATGACGAGAGTGCCAAAGGGAGCGTCCCAACATGCCGAACACATTCGTTTGAATTGATCAAAGGACATGTCAGGTGAGACGTGTTCGTCGAATACATGTTTCATATTGATTTCGTCCTGCTTGAAGAGTACGATCAAATTGCAGTTATCTCGGATGAGTTGTTTGGGTATTTTCGAGTACGTCTGACATAGGTAGGCGGCATCGATGTCCTTGTGCCGGCCCATAGAGTAGTATTCTCGAATTTTCTGCTGGCCGTCGCAGGCGACGTCGTCGAAAATGAACACAGAGTTCGGTTTCGCCTCGTGTGGACTTGTAATTTCTTCGTTGTCCTTGAATGGGAAATACCCGACCCCCTTCACGCCGCCCAACACCTCACGCAACAGCTCGTACTTGGGCTGGTACAGCGACTTTGAGTACACGTAGACGTTTTCAAATTTAGCGCCATTCGGATGGAACAACAGAGACAGCATGATGTTCGTCTTTCCGCATCCGCTCGGTCCACAAATGATGGCTCGAAAACTGTTCGGCAACAAGTTGCTGTGTTTTCTTCGCTTCGATGACTCATCGCTGATGACGTCATCGAAGTTGTTGATTGGAAGCGTGTGTTCTTGTCGAAAGGTCTGCATGTTGTGTTTGTTGGATACAGAGTGTTCGCCTATAAATAGTATACTGGGTGTCGCATATATATATATATATATAGGGGCGTACGTGAACGACCAATCAGTTTCAATGTTGGTGTACGAGGGTGAAGGTCTAGTCAACAACTTGATCACCAAGCTGCCGTTCGAACTTCATCTACCGGGGGGATACCAATACTGTGGACGTAAGTTGTAACAGTAGTCACACTCACACGAATGGGGAAATCTAACCTCAAATACTTTCTCAGCGGGAACCAAACTTCAAAAACGCCTTGCGCGCGGCGATCCCGGAATCAATAAGCTCGACGCCGCGTGTCGCATCCACGACATAGCCTACTCCAAGTCTTCGCTGCTTGAAGATAGACATAAAGCCGATAAGGTGCTCGAGGACGAGGCTTGGAATCGGTTTCGAGCAAAAGACGCTTCTTTGGGTGAACGAGCCAACGCACTAGTTGTCACCGGAGCCATGAAGGCCAAAAGAAAGCTTGGCATGGGCGTATCCCCCACCACTCTGTCATTCAAACGTCACATCATTCAAAAGGTGAAGAAGGGTATGAAACCATCGGCGACGACGCTCAAGGAGGCCGCCATCAACGCCTTGAAGGCGGCTCGAGTGGCCGTGAAGAAGGTTGGGGGCAGGAAACGCATTCGAATTCCCAGAATCATACCCATAGAAAATGCAAAATCAGGTGGAGTCCTACCTCTCATACCGCTGTTTGCCGGTTTGAGCGCTCTGGGCGCTCTGAGTGGGGGCGCAGCAGGAATCGCCAAGACGGTCCTGGATGCCAAAAACGCCCAAAAGAAACTCGACGAGGAGAAGCGCCACAACAAGGCGATGGAAGCCATCAACGGCAAAGGATTGTACCTGAGGAAGAACGCCAAAGGTGGATACGGTCTCTTTCTGAAGAAACAAAAAAACTCCCAATAAAGCTACCCGATAGGGCGCTGTTCGATCACGAACTTCGTCATTACGCCAAGCAGTTGAAAATCGCGCATTTTCGCGGCGTCTTCATGCGGGACACGCTTCCCGCTAAAGCGCGTCGTCGGGAGTGCGCCATCGTCAACTTGGACGTTTCCCACAATCCTGGAACGCATTGGGTAGCTTATAGGAAGATAAACGATCGCGTCGAGTACTTTGACTCATTCGGCAATCTGAAACCGATGAGAGAACTTGTGCGATACCTCAAAGACTGCACCATCGTCTACAACAACGAACAATACCAGACGTACAATCAATACAATTGCGGCCATCTTTGTTTGCAATTTCTATGGACCACCGCGTAATGGACTTGTCCGAGGAGGAAATGTGGTTCGTCATCGTCGTCCTGATGAGGAACATTACCATCGAAACGTGGCTGTGGTTCCCCGAAGATGTACGCCAAAAGCTGAAACGTTTCCTGCCTTGCAACCGGAACTACAATCGTCACGTGTGGCCTGACGTTTGCGGCCCTCGCATGGAGACACGCTGTGTATTTTGTCTCAGATTGTATTACGAATAAACGTTGATTGACTTGTGGCTATTTATATCTCTGCACCTATCCATCCATCATCAGTCGTCATGTCGCAGCTGTTGAGAGTGAACAGTCACAATCACGTGTTTTCCTTTAGGCCGCAAGCGCCTATCGTGCTCAACCCGAACAAAGAGTACGAGTTGGCGTTGAGGTCGTTTCACTCGTACAACTCTATTCCGAACATCGAGAGAGGGTCAAAGTTCTTCTACTACGACCGTGAGGGCACACTCGAAACCATCGAGTTTCCTCGAGGATGTTACGAAATTGCCGATATCGAGGCGTTCATACGGAAAAAGATGAACATTTCGCACCTGAGCGGTGCAGAGCAAGATGCCACCTTTTCGCTCAAACCCAACAATAACACGTTGAAATGTGAAATGTACAGCAAGTACTTTGACATTTCGTTCGAAGAGCAGGGCAATATTGGACACATTTTGGGCTTTTCGGCGAAATTCCTACCTGTCAACCAACTGCATTCGTCGGATCTACCTGTCAACATTATAAAAGTATCGACAATACGTTTCGAGTGCAGTATTACTTGGGGAGCCTTCGACGGTGACACGCCTGCGCACACCATCTACGAATTCGCCATTCAAGTGGACCCCGGATACGCAATCAACGAAACACCTTCGAATCTGTTGTACCTACCGGTGATTCCGCAGCGAGAAATCACCAACGTTACCGTATTAGCCCTCGATCAGGACGGTCGACCCGTAGACTTTCAAGGTGAAAAAAGCACCATCGTCTTGGAGGTGCGAGTTGCCCGGGACAGATGGGACTGATCTTCGAATCCAATAAAGGAAAACGCGCTGCACGAGGTCAGTTAGTTGTGAAGCAGCCTTCAGAGCGTCACCACCACCACCAATTGACTTGTGCAAACAGAGCGTTCCTCAAACAAGTTCTTACCGCATACACATTGGGTGACGGTGCCTTCAAGAGCTATGCCGCAAACAAGCAAAAGAAGACGTAATGACTTTGAGTCGTCGTCGACGGGGCCCTCTGAGCCACCGACCACGATATTCGACGTGTTTCGGAAGCCGAAATTCGACGAAACTATTCGCAAGGCCGAATACCGCTCGTACACACCTTTCATCAAGTCGTACAACTGCAACGATATCGTAGAGTTCAACATCAATCAAGTCGACTCGTATTTCGCCATGAACGAGTCTCAGATGTCGATCAATGGAAAGCTGGAAATTACCGGGACGGGCAACGTATCGCTCGCCCCCAATTTCGCCGCCTTCCTCTTCGACTCTTGCACCTACAGCGAGAGCGCTCGAGAAATCGAAACGGTTCGTGATCCTGGGATCGTAAGCGCCATCCGAGCCATGGTTTGCTATGAGCGCCAAGACTCCTCACACATGGCAATAGCCGGATGGAATTATCCCGATTCTCCGCCTGTTCTCAACGATCAGGACAAGTCGTTCAGCGTACTTGTTCCGCTGAAGCACATATTCAACATTTTCAACGATTACCCGCTCATAACGTGCGGCAGACAGACACTTCGCTTCGTTCGAGCTCGCAACGATACCGATTGCGTAATCATACGAGAATTGGGGGCGGCGGCGGCAGCAGGAACAACCACCGTCAAAGTTGTCATCGAGAATATCGAGCTGAAAATCAAACACATCTATCCGAACGATGACATTCGGGAGCAGTTGATGAGGGCCATTCAGGCGGATGAACCTATTGTTATACCGTTTCGAAAATGGGAGTTGAACGAACTGCCTGCCATCACGAAGGACGCTAAACGAGAAATTTGGGCTGTCAAGACGAGTACGGCTGTGGAAAGACCACGTTTCGTCGTAGTATGTTTCCAGACGGACAAACGCGACGTCGCAGCTGCCGACCCGACGTCCTTCGATCACGTTCACATTCAGAACATTCGTCTGTCTCTGAACGGGGAATATTGGCCCAATGAACGTATGCAGTTGGATTTCCAGCGAAATCACTATACGGACGCCCATTTCAATTACACCGAGTTCCTGCCGAGCTACACCAATATGGCGGCAAAGAAGTCGGCTCTCCTGAATTACGTCGCTTTCAAGGAGCGCGCCCTCTTCGTCATAGACTGCTCGAAACAAGAAGAACGGATGAAATCCTCGACGGTTGACGTCCGTCTCGACATCGAGGCCAGCGTGGGTTTTCCCGATAAAACCCGCGTATATTGCATCATCATACACGATTGTCTGATGGAGTACTTCCCCCTCACCGAAGTCATGAGAAATCTCTCATAGGCGGCGCTGCGGTGGTGGGAGAAGTGGTGGAAGTGACGCTCTCTAGCGCGCTTCGTCATTCAGTTGCCAGCTATCACGAGTACAAGACGCACACACACATCATGAGAATCGCTTTCGTCGACATACAAGGTTTCATCGTCAATGGGGCGTTCCACCCCAAAGAACTTACCATCCACATCGGACATCAGAGGCAGAATTTCCTCTTCAAGCCGCCAATGCCCTTTGTCGTGCTGACGGACAAAGATAAGAAGACCGCCCGCTATTTGGAAAAGTTCATACACAGCATCCCGTATTCTTCGGGGGACATTGAATACCACGACGTCGATGCCATTTTGCAGAAATACCTTCTGCACTCGGCCGAAATCATATACGTGAGAGGCAGCCAGAAAGCCGAGTTCCTCTCGAAGAAGGTACGAGAAATCGGAGTGGTCTTCCCCAATGTCCAGGACGTCTCTCAGTTCGACGGTACGACGCAGGGAATGGAGGAGAATTTCCAGCCAACGCCCACGCCATGCCCGAACCACATAGCCGCCGCCTACAATTCCAAGTTTATGTGTACTCAGTTCAATGTGGACTCTATGCTTAGATGGTTCTCCAATAATGTTTTACCTCGTTGAGAGAAATGTATGTTTTTTCGATCAATAAATCGTTTTTTCGAAAGGGTTGTTTTTTTTTTCTCTTTCAGATTGTGGGGTGGGAAAAAAAAATGAAAAAACAAGAGTGTGGGGCACAGATCACTGTGCGAGCTGGTTCTGAGTGTCGTGGATAGATGGCGTCCTCCGAGGCGGCGTCATCTGTCACTCACACTTATGAGTCGGCCTCACAGTGGCGTGGATAGATGGCGTCCTCGAAGGCGGCGTCATCTGTCACTCACACTTACGCATGGGTTCACAGTGTCGTGGATAGATGGCGTCCTCGAAGGCGGCGTCATCTGTCACTCACACTTTTGAGTTGACTCACAGTGGCGTGGATAGATGGCGCCCTCGGAGGAGCTCACACTTATGAGTTGCCTCACAGTGGCGTGGATAGATGGCGTCCTCGAAGGCGGCGTCATCTGTCACTCACACTTATGAGTTGCCTCACAGTGGCGTGGATAGATGGCGTCCACGGAGAGTCAGTCGTCTCTTAGCCATCTGTCCAAAATGAAAGACCTCTTTTTTTTTCGTTCTCACATCTTTATTCAAGCATTCACTTTCAAATTACATGATGAATCGAGTAGGTTATTGCGTATGCTCATAACAAGAAATTTCAATATGGCTACACTCATTACGGTCATGATGACACATGCAATGACGAACAAGTCGTGCGTTTCTTGTTCAGCAACCGATTCGAGTGACATCGATCCATTCTTCAAGGAGGAGGAATCCAGCATGATGGTTCGTTCTTCTGTCTTGAGCTTCAGCTTGAAGTTGAGGTACGTCAAATTGTCGTCGCCCATGGTCAGTAGTTGATGGGAGCAGAACACCTCTAGCCCTCCATTTACATGAGTTCGCTCCATTTTCTGCCACTGCGCGCCGTCGTCGTCGATACATTTTCCAAAACAAACTTCAGCTTCATGTACATCATTCGGAGCATTGACGTACAATCTGCCTGCCATACTGACAAATACGAGCAGGACGTATAAGTTGGCCGCCGCCGCCATCTTTAGAGTGGTTCTGGCTGAATTCTTCTGACAGGTCCTATGGGCGATTGCGGTACTGCAGTTGTGGTGTACCTTTCGAAAACCTTGTCCCAATATGCAGCAGATATGGCCAACTTCTCCAGTTGTTTCGTGCAATTTAGCTTGTCTTCGTAAAACTCCAAGTCTTTGGCTACAGCTCGTACTCGCGCAACAAATTCCTCCAATTTACGTCTATATTCTTCAGAGGACATTTTCACACTGACAATCGTCGATCATAACCATTTTCCTTATGGCTACGCCCCCTCCACTCTTCACCTCTGTGTGTGCGGTTAAGACAGCATTGCCTGTGTCATAAAACACCTCCTGCAGTTCAAATATTCCCGCTCGAAATGGGTGCGGTTCTACGATGCCGCCCGAACCCGATCTCCGAAGCGAGCTGCGTATAACCGTCTGCATTTCTCGGAAAAGCGCTTACGTCATCACGTTTGCACGTGTGCTTTGTTTTGCAAGTCTCGCAGGCATGACCTTCTGCAATTCTCGGAAAAACGCATGAGTCATCACGTTTGTTTTCGTAAACAGCTCGGTTGTGGGGATTCACCCGAAAACCCATTAATCATTCGATGATATCTTTGACGAACATGCCGACAAAAGAGCCGCCTTGCACGTGAGCCTGGGAACTCGCCGTTCGGGCTTTTGCAGGTCTCAACATGTCGACGACGACCGTTAGCGGACATGGGCGGAGTACCAACGGGGTACCGGGGTCCACGACCGCGCCCGCTGACATAGGCGTACTATGTTCCCTAAATCGCTCGAAATACGCAAGGTATGTACGGTGACCGGGATCTCGGTCACCGTAAATACTTTGCTATACTACTCCAGCATACTTTATTACGTCCATACATTGGGTTTGTACCATTCATTGCTGCGTCCTCTACAATAATAGTGCGTCCGTATTTCGGACGCAGTAAAGTTTTATCATTATGAATTCGTACAACTATGTGGGAGGTCCATGCCGATTTTTTGGAAGGTCCTACATACCGAGACCTATCGGCAGATATCAGATACATCCATTTCTGACGTCACTCAAAAATGTTATCTGGTTTAGAAAAAATAATAAGTGGATGCACCATCATGTGTCCAATGAAAGTCGAAATATATCTTTAGTTCAACAAAATTCTGTTTGGGGGGCGCTGTCAATCGTGAAAGCGCATAATTTTACAAAATACTCGTTGCACCTAATGTACATTAGGGCGTCCATAAATTTGGCAACAAGGCACGAGTGGAGAGATCCGCGATATTTCAGCTAGTTTGGATATTTCGGACCGACCTGCGCACTTCGAAGGAAAATTTATTGCCCTTTCACACCACCGCTTCAGGATATTTTTCAATATTCAACCATTCTTGCGTAGTGACTGGGAACTAAAAAATATACAGATTTTTCCTGTTGAAATAACCATTTCTTACGTACTTTCCTTCATGTATTCTTCACTAAGAACTTCAGAAATTTACTAGCATGTTTCTGGTATTATATTGCTTAATGCTTGAGGTGATATAATTGCCGAAAACTTCACATCCTCGTAGGATTGACCGGTTGACAAAAATCGTAACGTTACAGCTAGTCGATCATCCACTGATATTGCTTTCCTCACTCATATAGTGGAGTAAAAACGCGCTCGAAAGACGCTTCTATTACGAAAAAAAAAAAAACAAATTGTGGTCGAACAAAACGAGTGGTGTATTGTTATTGGGAATGTTATTGGCTATTACAAATCGATATTTACGACATCGCCAGCTGGGGCTGACTCTTTCTATAGCAAAAAATGTGTGAAAAAATGGAAAATCCAAAAAACGTATTTTTTCAGATATAACTCGTGATAACTCGAAAACTATTAGAGATATCAGGGTAATTTTTTTTTTATTCGAAAGTAGAAATCTTGAAGCTGGTGTCAGTGCGGCCGCATTTTTGAAAACTCACTTCTTCCCAGAAAAAAATAAGAAATACTCGTATTTATTTTTTGTGCATTGATTTCTTGAGCAATCGAAAAACTTTTTTATCTTCAGGAATTTTCACATACTTCCTGCGAGTGAATTGAAGCACACAAGTTTTTTAAAAAAATTGTCATAGGTTGAGATCGATAGGACACGTAATAACCGCGCCGATATTAAAATCACGCGTGTCTCTCCCGCATGCACTTTGCCCGGAAGACCTGTGCGCGCTCAACGACAGTGAGCAAAAGCAACATGAGGTTTTACTTATCTGTATTTAATTGTGCTAGTCTCATCATTGATTACATTATCAAATGCATTTTTGGAAAATTATTTCGAAAACTTTCACTAGGTATTAAATAAAGAGCATTATATGTGGAGAATCTGTTGGAACTCAGGAGAAATTGGTTGTGCAAAACCTTACAAAACGGGGTCTACAAACTGAAGTTGGTACCGCAGAGAAAAAAGAATATTGTTGGCCTAAAAATTTTGAAAAGAAAAGACGCCATTTTAATTGGAAGTGAAAAAGTTAAATATCATCTGAGTTGTAGAAAAACATCTTGTTTCCAAAATATTGGTTCTGCCAGTACTAGTTGAACGCAAAATCCACAGCAGGAAATTTCTTCTTGAACAACTAGAAATAACATTAGCTTATTCAACATAAAAAGCATGCGTCTAATCTACAATAGAAGTGGACCTGAGAAGATGAAGCAGAAAAAAGAGTTATATTCATGTATGGAATGGTTTCAATTCGAGAATTCAAACCATCCTCGTTAACGAACTTCACTGAGTTGGGTAGACTATTTCTTGGCAGAATTATAACCGAAGGAAGGAAAGACAGTTCAAAAACAAGGATTATACTATAGTTGTTCGATACCTACAATAATAATTCGCCTAAGAATGCGGAAAGGTCTAAACGAAGTGATTCAAATGTAACTGAGTTTCAGATATCTGTCTCAAAAAAATGTTTTCAAATCTTCCTCAAACAAAAGATCACTGTTAATTTTTTAACGAATTATTTTGTACAGAATGGGCCAAGTTCATTGGGAGATGATGAGTTCCTGATTATAGCGGGAGGATTTGAGAACCCAAAATACGTGTTTCTTATAGCTAAAAATGATGATCCAAATATATTCACTGAATAGCAATCAAGAAGAAGCAGATCCGCGAATTATCCTTCACGTTTTAGCCGAGGTGGAGCGCATGGCGATTCTATTCTTGTAAAATTGGTAGATACAGATGCTCATCTTTCATTTCTACATTATTATAGCACCGCTCAAGAATTATTGATTTGCCAATTATTTATTCATTTAGGAAGGACATAGTGAAAATAAACGTTAAATTGCCATACATGATATAGTGGAAAAACCTGGACTCTTCATTCGTCAAAATCTCCTAGCAGCTCATTGTCTGACAGGATGTGATACCACAAGCGCATTTCACAAAATTGAAAAGAAAACTGCTTTTGGTGTGTTAATACAAAATATTAATCACTTAACTGAAATAGGAGATACCCTTAATTTAAGCGAAGACGAAGCCGTTAAAATTAGCACTAAGTACGTATATTACTTGTACAAAAATAAAAAAAGAATTCTGGTGAAATGGACCGAGGAACAGAAAAAAGTTGCAACAGAATATTTTTGTTTTCATATAAAGAATAAAAATCCACCAAAACGGCAAGAATGTGAAGAAATGAAAACTAAGTTCCTAAGTCCCAAAGTGTTCGAAAATAAAGATTGGATGAAAATCAAAGTATTTATACAGAATAAATATACTTAAAATTAATGTGGATAATTCAAGAATGTTTTCTCTATATGATCAATGGTTTATTTCTGCTTTATCAATTCATCTTTAGTTCCTTTTGGTTTCCTACAATTCATGGATCTCATTACCTTAGTATTTTGTCGTTTTCTTCGAACTGAAATGAAGGTATCAGAAATATTTCTTATTGTTGTTCTCATTTCATTATTCTAAATGGTAACATTCATCGAATTTTCATGAACAATTTTCCTCAGCAACATCAAACGATGTGATTGAAACTTCTGGGGTGAAAGTTGAAACATTTTCTAGAGATCAATTACTCCAACAACACCAAAGTGATATGACGCGCATTTCGCTAACAATGTTATCATCTTCATGAGACAAAAACTGATATCAGTTTGGTGTTAGGCTAATTGATCTCTAGGAAAAGTTTCAACAACATTGTTCTGACTGATGACTTTCATTCTGGTTAGCAAAAAAAAAACCTTGAACATTGAAAAATAAAATATATTCAGATATTTTTTTTTATCAACAATTGAATTGGTTACTCTTTTATGTCGCCTGAATTCAATTCGACAATAAATTGTGCTAATTTTTTATCAATATTCGTTTGATTCGTGATGGGTGGAATTCTCATTGGGAAAATAACATATTTTTGTACCACTTATTTCAAATACACTAAACTATCGAATAAGGAATTTTGTTTACGACTATTACATAATATAAGTAATATACGTATGATTTCCTCAGTATAATGCCATACATGATTCTCTTAGGGATTTATGGCAGGGATTTATAGTCTTCATTTCCTCTTCTAGTCCAATCACAAAAGTTCTTGAAATTAATATCACCATAGAAACGATATAACCAAACTCCAAAGTGTCAGTGTCAAACGTATTGGTAGTGTTTGTGTATTTGTATAGAAATGAAGAAACTGAAGAATAATTTACCTGTACACCTCCAGAAATTGTATAAATCAATCGTAAATAAAGTAGAGTATAACACTCGCAATAATGGCTATTATCCTCTCGGAGTATTTTACATCCTCGCCGCTAACGCGGCTCGGTTCATAAACATTCCTCTAGAATAGAATAGCTGTCATTATTGACTCGTAGTATAATCTACTATCAAGGGTGAAACATGAAACTGCTCTATCTAAACTGTTTTTGATAAAACAACGATGTTTATTGTATGTCTTCAATTCCATTTCCACACCTGATAACCCAGTAATTTCATTTTGTTACAGTTGTGGTATACCTTCAAATTCATTTCTTCACCAGATGAAACGAAGAATTCATTGTTTTAGAAATATAGTTGTCACTACACATTTAATCAGGTCTATCATGGAATGTCAAATTCTGAGCAAAAAAAGCTCTACTTGCTTATGCAATCGTACCTACATGAAAATTCCGAATAATATCAAATTTGAAGTTCATTTTGTTGAATCATTTCGCTTTCATCTGTTGTAACCGTGGAAGAAGTATAACTTGCATTGAATGCTAATTGCTCACTCGTCATTCCTTGATCATGGAACAATATACTATTGTGATAACAATTATGTGTAAGTTCGAAATATCTACAGCCTTGATAGGAAATTAAGAAATATGAAATCAATTTGATAGGAATATATTTTTTTGCGTGATTCTGATCGAGATTTTTTTTTCCCAAATTAGTCGTCTTTTGTGAAGTCAATTTTCAACAACACATAAAATGAAAGCATTTCGCATATAGGTTGTGAGCAGAAATGAATCTGGCAAAACTGCAGGACGCAGCATCATTCTGATTGTGTACAATAATATATTTTCAGGACTCAAGATAGTACTCAACATGAAAACGTATATTCGATGGACGCAGTAAAGGCCCACTTTTGAGGGGACGTAACAAGGGCGTGAATATCATTGTTTTTATTTTTGATGGTAATGAAAATCTGAAAATAGATACGGAATGCATTTAATGAGGAGAAAAAGTATTCGCTATAAAACTCTCCCTGAATACAGGAATTCAAGGGGACGCAGTAGTGTCGTTTTGTGAAAGGACACAATAATGTTAGCGCGATGTATATATATATATATATATATATATATATGTTAGCATGAAGATTCTCACGGACGAAGTATGATGAGTTGTTTTTTTGGGTTTCATTCCGTGTTCTGTGGTTTTGATCCCCTGAAGGATAATTGTCACAACGTTTCGGCAAAGTCTCATTTGCCATCTTCTAGGTGATGATTGAGTTTCGTCCTCCGAACTCGAGAAACCATGGGAGATCGATCGCTGACCGTGCGTGAAGAAATACTTCACTTTTCGTCATATTCTGATGATCTACAAGGCACAGATACGTCTTGGAAATAGTTCCATTCGTGGGGCTCGGCACCAGAACATTCATTAAAACTTCTTGATTCTATTTAGGAAAAGGCAATCTATCTTGTTGCTGAGTCTCCGCTCACAGACTGGTTCACTTCGTTAGAAAATCATTTTTGGCCGGAGACTTGTCTCTTCTATAGATATCTCCATAGTATGTGCTCTCCTGAATTGTCGTCAGTCTTGCCAGTCTTGGCAGTAACAACACGGACGAGTGCAGAATTCCCCACCCCTCCGTTGTGGGCTTGAATACCTGTCGAACATTATTCCTCGACGAGGAAAGTTTGTTCTGAGGCTTACAAACTCCAAAAGTTCAGAGTGAATGTTAATTCGTATCTCCTTTTCCTTGATTTACGCGATATTCTTTGAGTATCACAGGGCTTTCCTGCCGTGTGAAACGGTCGGTATGAAAAAAAATTAGTTGAATATTCTCTTTTGTGGAATTCTGAATGCATGAGCTATGTTGCCTCTGGGAGAAATGACATATTCACGAGCATATTGTGTTAATTTCCGCTTTGCGGTACCTACCTTGCTCTGAATTACGGACCAAACTACCAATTCGACGTAAAGCATCTGAATCTATTGTTTCAATCTATTCGACAAATAGTGTGAATAATTCCTGTCAATTTGTTCCTATCGAGAATTCAACGGTTGTTACTGACTCTAATTGGGTTTGTTCTACATGCATATGTCCCAATTCACTCTGAATATGAAATATCCTTTCCTGAACTCTATTCTGCAATCAGTGAATCATCAACGATAATGAATATTTTTGTAACAGGAAACTCCGTTCGTTATACCAAATGGAAACCGACAAAAATGGTTTATGTTCCCTGTTGATTCGAATGCTGTATATTGTCTTTCACTAGGAAGAATTGTAATCTAGTGGTAGGAGCTCTGATGATCTATAGCACAGATAAACTTTTTTTTATAATTTTCTCAATATTAGGAAGGGAGCAAGCGTACGAAAGAGTAAACTTACTGGTATTCAAGGAATGATAGATGACTTTTTGTGCTTTGAATTCTTGGTTATCAACACATGAGCTCGTCAAGGTGATACTTTGTTCGAGCACTATCTCAGTTTGATCAAGAATGAAAATCTGACAATCAGTGTTATACTTCCGTGAACATACCTCAAGAGTGTCTTAAGGTCCGCTAAATGCCAATCCTAATATAAATTGCAAGCTGAGCAGTGCATGGCCAATAATTAAGTAAGCACACAAATCTGTAACAATCAGTAACTCAATATTATCGTGAGAGTGTTCACCCAATTGAATGACATTGTCGGGCGACATGTCTTTTTCTTCAGCAAGAAGTTTCCACTGATTAAACTAATACTAGTTCCAGTATCTATCGGAGCTTTTGCTCGCATAACTTTTATGAAAACGGAAACTACAGCTCTTTGCAATCAAGCCGGTGTTGCAGCCATTATACAAGCGGTATGAAGTACACAACTTTCGTGCAGAGGATGCTTGGGGCGTACTGCGGCAGACAGAAGCATAATGTTCTGTGTTTTCGACAAAGGATATCGACTTTGAACTCGGCTTCCACGGAAGAAACATTTTAGACGATACCGTGTATCAGCCATATTCGAAGTAGTGGTAGAAGTTTTATTAATGGTCTCAGTTGCGTGAGTTTCCTTTAGTACAATTACAATTGGTACAATTACAAGCACTATCTAATTTTGTTTAATTTTCAGCCGAATTTTCTCTTCGAGAGAAAAGTTACAGGATGATGCTACAGAAGGTGATAGATAGCACGGAGAAAACGTTCAAATTAATCTTGTGATCTTGTGAAAGATTCTGCAACACTGGTACTCTTGTGACTCAATATTTACTCCTGATGAAACACTTTCTCCCACTTCCCAACCAGAACATGCAATTTAAAAAGTGAAATGACAAAGTGAACTTTTAGAAATTATTCAAAAAATTTTCAATTTCAAATTTCACTAGTATCAATGATATTTCCAAAATGAAATATTGTGCTGTATACTGAATCTGAAAAATATTTCGTTTCGAATTGATCCGTAACATAATTCAGAAATAACCACAAAGAAACAGGAAATTGACTTCGCGAGTGCCCGCTAAAAAGTGATCCTCTAGCATGTACTGGAAGATTGGATTCCCGTAATGGCTCCAGTAATGACTCCAGAGTCCAGACCAATGGATTCATTCTATGCATGGAACTTTAATTTACCTCCGACTTGATTCTTCATGTTGCTCTATTTCTTGTTTCTAGCATAGAAGGTAGATGTGTGGTTGACCACAATGGGTTTGTTGGAACAAGGTGACGGGTGAGTTTGTTATTGAGAGTGAAAAGAGCGAACACGGCGGCTAGCTGATAACATCGATTATTCATTAACTATTGCTTCCTTAACACCGAACCTTTAACATTAAGTCAAAGAAACTGTCTTAACCCTTGACTCAAGAATACCGAGGGAGAAAACTCGGGAGCGAACAACCATCGCGGTCAACGACTGAAATCAGATTGGATGTTTCTTCCCCCGAATATTTCTCGAGAACCTGAAGAATTCACCACTGGCAATTCTAGGGAAAAACCCTGAGAGGGGTTTATTACCCAGGCTCAGTTTTAATGATTCCTAAGAATGCCCCTTTTGTCTAGGTCGATAAATGAAATGACCGATACTCTAATTATGTCTTAAATTATATCATCAATATAGTTTTGAGGAAATTACCCTGAAATTACATCTGCTTTATGGTTATTAGAGAATAATTGAAATAAAGACATTGTAAAAACCAAGAAGGACTGATAGTTAGAAAACCCAAGCAGGTGGAACTTCGGCCCATTACGAAAACTATATTACAAGGATATTTGAATATTTGAAATAAAATGTTATTGTAGGAAAAACCCTACAGGTTCATGATATCATTCACTGATAATAAAAAAAATCTGATCGAAATGAAATATTGGTTCTTCTTTACCCTGTGAAAATAAATCAGATGATATGGACTATCTATGAATCCGTCATTGAAAGACCTTTCAGGTGAAGAATCACAAGATCCAGCTTCCCTTCCGAAAATAATATTATTATTCCACTGTGTCACCGGTTACATGAGATCTTCAAGACATACAATGAAGTATCTGCATTCAAGAATGAATATCGACTTATATAACGATGTTTGTCAAAAGTTAATCGTTTGCAAGTTAACGATATTGTTCTCTAATTTTGTCATCACTGTATGTATGATCAGTCCATATCTGGTAATATTGCACGGTATTCCAAATTCGAATGAAGAGCACACGTGAAGAATTATAAAAGTCTATTGCTTATCGAAATTATTTGTATACATAATATTTTTCCTTTCAGAAAACTGCATCTTCTGGTACCTTCATGAACAGGATTGTCGATAACAGTCATATAGAAAACGGGAATTCGAAAATATACATATTTCGGAAAAACGATGAAAGGTAATTATATTGCATTTCGAGGGTTATCTTCTGATTGACAAGTCATAACTGCAAAAAGTCTTAAAATACGAAAGATAACATCTTTGAAGGAACTGTTTTTTTTTTGATAAAAATGCAACTTGATTGCTAATATCTCGAATTTTGATTAAAAAGCGCTTTCCTGAATATTAATGTTTTCTGGATATTCGAAATTTTTCCGTGCGCTCTTCAAATAACATAATCATAGAGACGCAAGCTACATCAAAATTAATTTCTTACTACTTTGTTCGTCTCGTAGACTGCTTCCCGGCTATCGCATCGCCTTGCAGTCTGAAGTTCACAATGACACTCTAGCCGAACCCTTTTCAAGAGCTTGTTGAAAAATAAGAATCAAGAGCGCTCGGATAGAAAGCGAACAACTGGAGTGTCTGGGGTGTATACGAGTGTTAGAAAACAATGAATGAGATTGCAAGCTCACCTGAATTCTGGGTCCTCCACATATAGCGAGATTTCGGTGAAAACGAATGGGGACACTTGTACCCTTGGCAAACAGCCATAAATTTCACGGCTTCGATTGTCTTTATTTTCAATCGAATAGCTCTCATGAAAATCAACACAGGGACGTCCAAATAGGTATAGTTGATCTGTGAAATATTGTTTATTTTTGATCATCGAGGAAGTGGTTTCCACAACAGCAATTTTATGTTGTGTTCGATGCGTCTTGAACACAAAATTAAACTGATTATAACTCAAAAATGTCTCATTCGGTTTCGAAGAGTTGGTGAAGTTTCGATCGGAGGATTAGAAAATTTAACTGAAAAGGTATCAATAGACTATCCTCTTCCTTCAAAAAAAAAAGACTTGGTTGATTAGGAGTTGAATTATTCATACATTCATTTAAATTTCAAACATTAGGATAGTTTCATTCAATCATGTATGTTTGATGAGATGTCGGACTTAAAAAGTACTCTTGTTGCGAAAACGATATAATATCTTTGTCATGTCAATGAAAAGAAGAAAAAGTTGGCAAGTTTCCACGAAAAAAATACTGAGAATGTTCGAAGGAGCGTGACAGCTTCGAGAAATTGTCCCAATACGGTGAACGAAAAATTTGGATTGACCGCTTCAAACGATGAATGCACAGAAATTGAAAATTTACTAGAGAGATCTTTAACGAAGTGATCTTGTGATTCATTCCGAAGGAACTCCAATGATACTAATTGGGCAAGATCACTGGAATCACAAGTCGAAAAGTTGCGGAAGGTCCAAAATAATAATGTTCACCAGTTTCACAGAAAATTGATAGTACAATCGTTCCACACGTCAAATATCAAGAGTTGGAACTGCACGACAAATTGCATATCCTGATGAAGTGTGTTTTCGCTATAGAGACGCTCAGAATTCCAGAAAATCAATTATGCCCTAATGAAATGAACAAGCTCTTGCACTGGTAGAGGAAACAATACAAGAAACAAGTGGCCTATGGAAAATATTTTGGAAAAAAAGTTCTGAATTTCCAGAAACACAATCAATTGCGCTTCAAAAAGAAAACCAGAAAGAATTGGTTTCTTTAGTATATGCAATGAATCCCCAGCGCTATTCATATATAATAAAGATGTTGCAGAACACTAGGATACATTTTCGAAAGCATGAGAAGTCAAGAAGTGAAAACATCATTGGGATAAGTATCTTGATGGTACGGTTCAGAAGAGGAAGGAAGTGGTTCGGTAGGAGGAAATTGTGATATGTGCAAATGGAGGTTTCGTTGAGTACCAAACAGCATTCCAAGTCAACTCGAAAGCTCAGAAGATTTTTCGACACGTAATTCTGTTTCATCATCAAAAGGAATACAGATCTAGAATAGAATCCAAATAGAGGGTCGTTGCTCAATGAGGGCAAAATAAAATGATTATCACCGACAACGGTTCCAATTTTCAATTTGCTAATAAAGAATTCTGGAAATCGATGAAAGACTTTGACCATGACATTATGGAAGATAGTGTGTTCGCACGAGAGATGGAATGGAATTTCATACCTTTAGCCAGTCCATACATGGATGAGGTCTAGGAAAGAATGGTTGTTCGGTGAAACTGCTTTGGATATTACCTAAAAAGGGAAAGTACCCCGTATGGAATATTACAAATTATATATATGATGTTTTTGGAGGCGAAACATCTACTGAATAGCCTCCCACTGACGTAGGTTTTTTCAGTGGAGAAGATCTTGAAAGCCTCGCGACAAACTAATATCAAATCAGCACCTTTATTATCAGTAGTAATAACCCGAGGACATTGATAATTGTGCGAAAAAATTTAATAACAGATTTCAAAAGCTTGTTGCTTGGAAACAGACCGCCGCGCTTCTTGAAAAACAACACTTTTAAACGGGTCAATTATAACATTCATTTCCTTAAAATACTTTTCTTGTAAAAGCTCACTTGTTACATTCCACATATTTTTGACCTTAGCTTCTTTAAAATGCGTATCATCTTTTCTTCTCATATTCGTGGCCCAATATTTTAAAATTGACGCTATTTCTTCTATCGTTCGGCTTCCATCTGATTCATAATTTCTAATACTGCAAAAGTCAATAAAAGCTTTCCAAACAAATTTCTCAATGTACACAGTATTTCTGGGTGTATTCGACTTGATAATTTCGTTTATCTTCTCATCATTATCACAACCAAAACGTGACATGTTGAATTTATATCAATTTATGAGAAACGTCAAAATTGACATTCATGCGTATCTGTAGCAACGAAGTGAAAACAGCCCATGGGATCTGTTATCAGTGTAATGTTGCTCTAATTTGTTATTTTCATTCACATGACCTCAAATATATAAATTTCATTGGATTCATAAGTAAGTAAAAAATTTTCACAAAAACAACCACCATGGCGATTCTCACATGAAGAAGCAGTGAAAGACATCACAAGGGTTAACTGAACGATTGGCCACTTGGTAGGGTAATAAAATCACCTGCTTCGATTGACCAATGAGAGTAGCAGATGTCAAAGTCAAATCTGGCATCTATCGTGGATCTATCACTGGAATATGCCCATGGAGTGTTTAGAAAGGGTATATGGCAACTGAATGGGGTTCTTCAAGAGAAGGAGAAAATTCAGGAAATGAAATAAATGATTATTTTCATTTTGAACATGTGGTATGAAGTTGTATTCAATTATGTATGTTTAAAATAATGTTTCACCAGAAAATCACTGTTTTTGAAAAAAAAAAAGTTTTTTCTCGACGATGTAACGAAGAATGATTTGACAAGAGTACTTTATTTTTTTACAAAAGAAACTAAGAAATCATTAGACCGAATCTAATAAGAAATATCGTTTCGAACGTATCTACAGTGATATTCCACTCCTGACTATGAGTGATGTCACAAAAATCTTGTAGGTAGGTCGTACAAGTTGGGTTTAATAGAACAAAAGTTCTTCTTGAGGATGCAAAAGAATGACATTTTGGGATGGAAAAAATCACCAACTTCATTTGAGATTTTTGTTCTGTCGCCTCTATTTTTATGCAAATCACAAAAAGACAAAACACCCATTTGTTTTATTTCATGGTTGTCGTGATCTGTTTCAACCCAATTTTCTATGTTTCAAAAAAAATATCATCGAAATAGTTTTCACAAATACAGACCTGAAACTTTTCCTTGGGTATCAAGTTTCTTTTCCTGAAGATGCTAACCTTGTTAGCGAAACGAGCGTCGAGTACAAGAATATCAAACAAAAAATATTTGTGCCAAGCCTTTCATAATCTCCGAATGTTTATTTTAAAATTTGTAGCTACTTATATGTTTTTGTTGAGAGAATGAATAAATCAACAAGATCCAATCAATAAAGATTTCGTTTCAAGAAACTAGTACATGATATTCAAAAAAAATTGAACTGATAATTTATTTCTTTGGAGTAGCCATGGAATAAATGAATATGAATTACAGGTTCATTGTCAAACACAAAATGAAACTGTTTTCCAACTCGGTGAGAGATTTCAAGCAAAACAATAACAAATACTTTCAAGATATGGTTTTTATATATCTCGGATGTTCGAGAAATCCTACCAAATCTGTGGCAATGTATCAAAAATTGTATCCTGAACGAACGAACCATAATTCCATAAACTATGTTTATGGAATTATGGTTCCTCTGAAAAACTCTATAGTGTTGATGAAAGTGGTGGCGATAATGAAATCTACGTTTCCGGTGAGTTCAAAAACATTTCAAAAGAATGATAAAGTGACATTCATTTGATTCAGAATTTGTGGAATATTTAAAAAGAGAACAAGGGAGTGTTTCTAAGGTGGATTGCTCATAATTCGGCCATATCCAATACGTCCGCAAGGAAAATTTCAAAGAAACATGAAGTCAAGACTTACCGTGCCAGGAAAGTTCATCATTTGCGATTGGCGGACTTCATCAGAAGACAAGTTTTTTGTATATGGCTCATTACAAAATTTCGCCAAGATAATTGAATTTTGCAAATGAATATGAGTAATGTAGATTAACCATAAACTGATGATTCAACAGGAATATACAGTATCACTGGTGACAAGAAAGTGAATACTGGATATTTACACAATTCTCAAGATAGATATGGAGTTAACAAATGGCTTGGTGTTTGATAATAAATTATTGTTTTCCACTTCCAGTTTTTCAGTCTGAATGCAAAATAAACAGAACATTTTTTAAAAGCATAATTAAGTTATTATCTGTGTCACGCTCCAACTCACTGTTCTGAACGAGTGTGTCCAACTGAAAAAAAAAAAATGTATGCGAGAGTGAGAGGCTATGTGAGTGTGTTGGGGTATGGAGTGTGGGTGTGTAAGGGTGTGGGGTGGTATTGGTGCGTGGTGATGTGTGTAAAGTTTTTGGTGTGTGTAGGGGTATAAGGGTGTTTAGGGTGGGAGTGGATATGTGGTGGTTGGGGATTCTCATATCGAAAGGTTAGGCCACATCAATTTATCACTCGTAAAAGTTTCAACTTTTGAGGGCATGACGTTCGTGAGGGGGTTCGTCTGCAGTAGAATACGGGTAGAAAACACCACTTCTGCCTACTTCGAAAGAATAAGCACGAAAAATTGAATTATTTCGAATTATTTTTGCCGGTAACCCGATTTGTAACTGCCACACTGATCAGTTGAAGGTTGAATAATGCACTTTGACGATGAGATTGAAATTTCTGCTTTAAAAGTTGAAACTTTTTGTAGATATCAGTTACCTCAACACCAAGCTGATATTATTTGCATTCGACACACGTTTGATCAGTTGATTCTTTGCAATTGAAAGCATCAACAGATCAATATTTATCTTTCAGTTTAATTTGCTTTAGAGTATATATTCGACTTCTGTGATACTAGAGGTGAAAGTAATCTGTTTATTGTTCAGTATTATTCAGCATATATATGATGCGTTGTTTTTTCGGGTTTCATTCCGTGTTCTGTGGTTTTGATCCTCGGAAGGATAATTCTCACAACGTTTCGGCAAACTCTCATTTGCCATCTTCTAGGTGATGTCTAGAGTTTCGATCTCCGAACTCGAATAATTATTTCGAGTTCTACTTCTCAATATATAGTGGTGTTCATTGATGGTATCTTTGATCTGGGCCCCTCCCACTTTCTTCGTTGGTCTGACTGCATTTGTCATCGTGTCTGGGTAATTACGTGGTAAGGTCCGATATTGTTCCTCTGGTGTAATCGGCTTGTCTTCGTTTAGTGATATAATGGATTTCCACGTTCTTGGTAATCTTTGGGCGTTGTCTCTCTTGTTCATGCTACTCGGTCGTTTCTCACTTTCGATAGCCTCTCTGATTGTTCGAGAGTAGAAGTTTTCGTCGCTTGCTAATGTTTTTGTGTTTTTTGAAATTGATGGTATGTCCTGTCTCCAAAACGTGATTGAAGATGGAACATGTGGTGACATATTTGTCTAGATAAAGTAATAATATACTTTTATTATCCACCATATTGAGTATGTTACGTCTAGGATAGTAGGTAGTTTTATGAACGAAAGGCAACTCTGGATCAGAATGTGGAAGGCAACCTATACCTTCTGTTCTTTCACCAGCGCCAATAATTTATACACCAATTTTAATATTCAAGACGGCAAGCAACACATATGAAGATGGAAAATCGAAAAAGAATGAAAAAATAAATGAAAATGACAGAGAAAGATAGAGATAGAAGAGAGAGAAAGAAAGAGAAAGGAAGGGGTGGTGTCAAGTAATGGCAGATGATTTTGCTGGTATTGTATTGACTAATCAATGAAATACACTGAGAACAAACAGTTGAGCATCATATATAGGTACATTATTTATGATTGGGATCAATGAATATTTGGTTGGTTTTTCAGTAAAATACATTCATATTTCATTTTGAAAGAGTTTGTCGTTAGTGCAAAAAAAAACAAATTGTTGATATCAGTGGCCGCGTTGTAACAGAAAGATCGTTCGTAAATTTTTTTTTGTGCTAAGGAATTGTGACAATTGCAAGGCGACGAATATCCAAATTATGAATGTCTGTTTTATGAGAGAGCTTACAATGAAGCTACGGAGGAATTTTGAAATTCAAGACTTTATGATGTTCATCCAACCAAGTTCTTTGAGTTTGGATTCGAGTAAAATCTTTTTTTTTGCCTTGAATCAATCTAATACCATAAGTTTTGTAACGTATATATTCTACTGGAGTCATTGACTTCCAGACATGGCCCATAAACACGTCACAGTGGTTAAAATGAGACAGTACTAGTGCATCACGAAGAATTTTTTTGTATCATGGTTCAAAAAAAATCTTTGTGATTATACCAGTTTTAATGAACCATAGGTATGTCTTCCTGAGCTTCTGTGTGATACGTTCCGTGAAATTTAACCTTGTGTCCATTATCTAACACAAATTCTTAAAGCAGGATTCGGAGTAGCATCAAAACTTCACTATACTATATTGTTTATTGATTCTTCGTTTTTTTTTTTCGTTTGTAATTATTTTTCAATTGTTTCAATTCTGTTATTCGACTTTCCCTCCTGAACAATATTTGATTTTACTACAAAAATTCATAAATTTCATAAGTTGTTCAACTATCTACTTCAATTTTATTGATTATTTGTTCAACTTTACTTCTAGTTTTTGACCAATGACCTATAAGCTTTCAACAGAGAGAACGGAACAGACTAAAGAAGTTCGAATCAGTATAACTCATGTAACATTGTCACCAAAATATTCAGAGAAGAATCTCTAGTTCGAATTCTTGTGAGAAGATATATTGTATGCTGTGTGCAAATACCATATGAAACTTTCATAGACTGCGATAATTGAAATTGTTTGTCAAAATCAAGTCTTCCGAAAGTTAACCCAAAGCCGAACTTTCAGAATACCTGAATAATAGACAACTCAGTGGATAACAAATTACAGAATGTATCTTCTAACACGAAGAAGGTATTAAATGTTTCCACTTCAAACGCTCCGTATTTTGTTGTGGGGCGACTTCGCTTTTCAAATAAGATGAATAGGGGTGGCATTCACTCGCATACTTCGGAAATTGCCAACTTTTTGAGTTAGAAAAGGGTATTGTACTACGAGGGAACTGTCAATAATAATCGTAACGCTTGAAATTAATGGGTATATCGAAACGAAATAATAACACAACGTTTTAATTTTTATTATCATAGCGCCAAGTCGTACGGTACTGGGCGTCTTAGATCAACCATCCCCTCAAGATTTATAACGTAGAGTGAGGAAACGTCCGCATGATGAGATGGAGAATGTTTATATTCCTTATTTTGTGTCCTATGAGAGAAGATTGGTTCAAGTTGAAATGGCGAATATCAAATCGGCTACTTGTCAATAAGCGGTGTGCATATTAATTATCTGTCAGCATCCATATTAACTATATTTTTGTCTACTAGCAGTTATTGAGTGTTATTGTTTGTGTCTCATTACCGTTCCCATTGATTTTCAAAATGCCTACTTTTTCATTCTCGTGTGCGAGAAGACGTTGAAATCACCAGTAAATGCGTGTAGTCCAACAAGTGGGTCAAAAAGAGTGATGGGATATCCTATCATTGGTAAGTAAACAACAAAACCACGTTTCGCACTCACAATGTTTTTGGGTGAAAGTTCGTTATCAGGGCATCGGCGTGTCTAAAAATGAATGTAGATTTCACAAAATTTAAGATGGAGTTTTTCGTCTAGGATACGTATATTTGCAGGAGAAATGATTGAATGAGGTGCAATGGGAGTGAATTTGTGAATACCACACCTAACAGTTTCGAGCTTGAACTTTTTTCAAAAGGTTGATGCCTTAAAATATGTGTTCTGATCTCATAAACAAGCGAGAAGGGGTGAGACGAGCATATCTTTGTACATTTGACGGGCTGTAACTTCTGGCCCAAAGAAGAACGCCAAGATTTGACTTCACATTTTTGTGTTCAGCTAGGTACTCGTAATGCGTGAGTTCAGCGATTTTTTGTTCAATATATACGGGTACATATGAGAAATTGTTGAAGAAGTTTCACATCACGTGTCGATTGGTGAAAATTCAGTGTGACCACTCTTTTGCCAACAATTTGATATTATTATTGCTACAACTCTTCAAGCACTTTATCATCACGCTTCTGGGAATCACCTTTTCGAACTACCTGATGCGTTTTTCTCTTCTTGCAGAACTCTAGGACGAGTGTTGATGTATTTGATGGCAATATCTTTTTCGCCACTCGATTTGCGGTGGTTGTGTTCATTGTGCAGGTCACTCAAAAAGTTCTTTTGGGTTGGTGTTGAATCGGCTTTCATTGGGGTCCTTGGAAATTCCGTCACTGATAGTTTTTTTGTTTCGCAGAACTGTGCTCACTATATCCGAAAATTGTAAACAAGCTTTCAATCGCGGGACCCTTGTCTGATTTTTCCAAAACGAAAGGTGGTTTTGAGCAGTCTCCGCACCTGGCGCAACTGACGAAAGTATAGCTTTCGCTTGATTAAAAGTCTGAATGGTCGTGGGTCTCAACCATACCCAATATCAGTATATTGTTTTTGCTAACTATACGTTCATTACACTCGATACAGAAATCGTTCATATCTTATACAGAGCTAGTTTCCAGGTCGTTAACCCGTTTTTGTAGTGGTTCTTTTTCATTCTGCACGATAGTGATGACAGGTTCACATTTAGAAATAGCCCCAGAATGAGAGAAAATCATTAAATGTTCGAAAGTTTGAGGTTCATCCTTCCCAGCTTCATTTAGGGTAAGTAGAGGTTTTTCTTTATTTGAACATATCAGGCAAATCCATAACCTCGCAACCCAGCTACGAATATTTCGAGGGTACGATATCAATTATTGGATACATGAGCTGTGGATCATACGATAGCACTCTGAGCACTATTATTGCGCCGTCGCAGGCACTTGGTTTTTGCTGCGCACACCCCACATATAAGGTTAGAAGGCATGTCTGGCTGTTTTGTTTTTCAAGAACATTAATCGGCTGTATCACAAAAATATATAATAATTAGCAATCTCACAGTTCTGGGGAATTGTGTACACTTCAGTTACAGGATACAGTCGCAGTTCGATTCAGTGTTTATATGGAAGATAGCAAATATTATTGGAAAATACGTCTTCCATATGTTATTTCGTATTTGTGCCTTTATGTGTTTCGGATTTTTCGAATTGACATTGAAATGAAGTCTGTCATTTTCGATATTCTAATGATTGTAAGTCAGCTACTGAAAACGTAAAGTTTTGCACTGAAATCGTCGTCGTTTATACGGGGTGATTCAGAAGTACTTTGACAAACTTCAGTAGGTGATTCCCCACAATATTCTAATATGAATTGTCCAAATAAATAAATGTCCGGAAACGCTTCGTTTCCAAGATACAGGATGTTGAAGTTTTATTTTTATTTCCGTTTCTTTCAAATAACTTTTGAAATACTGAACTCAATTAAATGTGGTTTAAGCATGATGGGGCTCCGGCCCATTTTAGCGATGAAGCCAGGGAATTCCTCAACATAGTCTCTCCAAATCGATGGATCGGTAGGGGTGTAGAAGAACCTAACCAGGCGTGGGCACCAAGATCCCCAAATCTAAACCCGAGAGATTTTTATTCTTGGGGTCATTTGGAGTCACTAGTTTATAAGACTCCAGTAGTGAACGAGGAAGATCTAAGAAACCGAATAGTAGACGCCTGTGAAACAATAAGAAATATACCAATAATTTTTGAGCGGGTATGAAATTCAATGACTAGACGACTGACTGCCTGTATCTTCGCTGAAGGTAGACACTTTCAACAATTTATTTGAATACAATTTAGTTTCGTTTATTCAAGTTTATTCTACATATTCAAACTGAAGTAAAATGTTGACATTTCTTGCTAATTTTATTGAAACAAATACTGATTATGCACCCTGTAAAACGTCAAATTCAATTCCAAAGCGTTCTTGTGAAAAAAGCAAAATATTCGTAATAACTTCAACATGCATCGATTATCAAATAATCGACTTGAAGTTTTCAAGTCCAAATATTTAGAAAACGGTTGCTTACATCAACTAGTAACAAGGGTAGCTTATTTACGTAGATATGATAGAGGAATCGATTTTTTTACTGAAAAATGTGCTAGAAGTACGCCCAAAAAAGTTATGAATCTTTAAAAAAGAAAAAGACGTGTAGGTGGCGCCCCCTACGAGTAAGAGCAAAAAGAACATCAGGTTCGATTTCGACACCTCAAAAATCTCCTATTACCAAGTTTCGTTTGATAAAGTTCAGTATTTCAAAAGTTATTTGAAAAAAACGAAAATAAAAGTAAAACTTCAACATCCTGTATCTTGGAAACGAAGCGTTTCCGGACATTTATTCATCTGGACAATTCATATTAGAATATTGTGAGGAATCACCTTCTGAAGTTTGTCAAAGTACTTTTGAATCACCCTGTATATTTGCCACTTTCAATAATCTTCGAGTCCTTGCGACATTCAATACACCGATTCAGTTATTTGTTTGCTACAGTTTTTGGCCACCGTGACAGGGCTATGGAAAAAGTATTGAAAGCTGTAACTGTACAACAAACTTCGTTCTAACGATTGTATGAAGAGTCGATGAAACTATTGCTAGATCTGAATCATGACATGACCAATATGAAAGAGAGTCTCAGAGCTTCGGAGCAGGAGATGGAAATTATGGTGGCACTCGATAGACAATTTTCAGACTTGATGTTGGAACATGATACGACGGTCGAGGACATCTATGCTGAAACTGCGATTGCAGATGGAGTTTTAGGGAAGTATGATAGACTTAAGGCAAAAGTAAAGAGAAGTTTGAATAAGGAAACTAGAAAGTAGGATCAAATTGCCGTTGAGAAAGTTGAAAAATTTGATGGTGGTATACAAGATTGATCATTTTGAGCACGAATATACGAAGATCAACTTGTAGAAACAGACGATAAATGCCAAAAGCTCATTCAAGCAACTTCTTCGTCTTGTAGAAAGCTATGCTTCAACCAATGAAAATAATCCAGAAGTCACTGATTGTATTATATCTCGTTTGGAAGGGATGATTTGCTGGTGGAGTTTTATGTGAGGCAACTTCTGAAATTCAATTCAAAACTCAGTTATCTTGACAATCGAATGGAGTCCCAATTGAGATCATTTGAAACATTGGGCATCAACTCAGATACTTGTGCGACAATGCTTTATCTGCTATTAGATGTTTGCCGGAATATACATCCACTTATGGAGTTTTGTCTTCATTGAAAAGTCGTTTAGATTTATGAATTACTTTTCTGAACTCAAAGAAAGAATTACATAAACCATGTCATGTTTCGGAAATAATAATACATAACATGTGAATTGTCCAGGTGGAGGTGCTCGTCCCACGTGACGTTCTGCAAGAGCTTGGTGAGTTGGCGAGACGTCGAATCGTACCAAAAGTGCTTTAAGGTTAGTATCAGCCTCGCGGGATCTCCGACGTTGTTCGTTATCCTCTCACCGTCCATCAATCGGCTGCAGAAGTCACAACGGAATCAGGAGCGTTTGCACGGTCTGGTTATCCGAGTGGTTGGAGAAAGACAGATGCAGCTCTCTGAAATTGTCGCCCCTCTCGCTTTTGGTGCCGCATTCTATGCATCACGATACGGTTAACGTCTTGCCCTCGAAAGATTGCTGCACCAAGGTGAGCATAACTGATGAGGCTGCTTCATTTTCGGCGCATTCCTGCTTGGGCAACGACCCCTCTCTCGCCTCTCCGTACTTCCTCTCCTCTTCGTATAAATGCTTCAACAGGATGCACAAAAACTCGGAGCTGTCGTTCTGGTGGCCATGCTCGAAATTTCGCGGCTTCGATTCGCGCAGCACATCGGTAGGTGCGAGGAACTTTCTCGTCGAGAACTGAAGCAAGGCGAACAACTGCTGCAGCCTATCAAACAAAGGCGATCGCCCAATTTCGCGTTGCAGCACCTCGTTGCGGAACAATTTCTTCATGAGGAGCGCTTGGAGTATGCTGTTCATGTAGCACGTGTTGCCTAAATTTGAGAGTCCAACCTTGTCGTCTCTTGATCTGCCACCAAAATACGAGCCGCCTGCAGAGCCCTTCCAAGACAAACACTGGATTATCTGCATCTTAGGCCTGAATCGGTGAAAATATGATTTTGAATATTAGCGACATTCCATCAGGACGTTTTCCATCCTAACGAAAGATTCCTAAAGGTTCCAAACGCGAAGGAATCTCAGCTGTTGATTGAGCACGTTCGATGATATCATTCAAGGTGGAGTGTCTTATGACTCACACAGAGAGATCAGCCCAGGCGATCTCCAACTTATATCCTGAAAGACTCATCATCTAATGATGTTCCAAGTGAGGAAACAGGTAGTGTATCGAGCCAAGCACCAGGTTCTTTTCCATTGACAATCTTGAGTCGCGCTATATCAATTGAAGAGTTCTTTGCTGCGTCAAGAAGTTGCTCTTATTTGAAATTTATTCGAGGAATATCCCAAAGCTTCTGAGTACCTTTGTTATTCGGTATAGAAGAATCACCTTCGGAGATCCATTCCTCTTCACATTCAGAATAAAATGAATCTTTTATGTCAGAAAACACAAGAGGGAATAATGAATTGAAATATTTGTAAACGCGGTTGAAGAAAGATAAGAAAGCTGGTGAGGCAAGAGAAGAAGCACTTCTGATTCCCAATCCTCCAACGCGAACAGGAAGGGTTTCCTGAATCCAAGCCTTCTCATCGAATTTGTTATTAGAAATAACTTCAAAAAATCTTACGTACTGTCTGGTCAAAAATATCCAGTTCTCAAGGGCATCGCCGGGTTGGACTGCATCTCAGTATATACATCAGATTGGGCATTGCCAGACAATTTTTGAGAAGAAAATATCCGATATGTGAAGGAAGAGACTCAATATGAGATGTTGCTCAATTCAAACAATCAATTCTTACATTTGAGCATTCAGCAAGATGTTTTTCCGAGAGAGGTGTGCCAAGAAGTGACCAATTAGTTCTATTAACATTCTTCAAACCAGGAGCGCATCTGTTGAATCAGAGCAATTCACATTTGTTGAAATTGAGTTCCAGACCGATTTTCTCATAGGTAGAAATAATATTTTTGAAATGCTCCAAAATTCCATAAGTGTTACCACCTATAGATCCATCATCCGAATACCAACAGTATCTCCGAAATTCAAATAAGTTGGTTTATGATAATAATAGTGGACGATGAAAGGGAGAAGACAAGGTAACTTTTTCCTGAATTTTTCCAAAATAATGTCTGTAGTTTTCTATAATTGTTCATATTTTTATACACTCTATATGTTCATAAGAAGAGTGAAGAAACAAGTGACTGAATAGTTGTCAATCAATATTGAAATAAAAAAAAGTTACAAACTTTACAATTTCAAAAGTTTCATTAAATATTTCAATTATTCCACTCGTACTTAACAATGTCTCTATGAATCATATCGAAAGCCTTCTTGAAATCGAGAATCTGGATTTGAATATCAATTCAAAACCGTCGGGCAGCATAAGCCACTAATTCGCAACCGCAAGAAGTTCCAAAACCAAACTGAACCGGCTGGAACAAGTCTCCCAAATGATCCTTCATTTTCGAACAGGATAATTTCGCAACGAGTTGTCTGAAGAATGTGCCAACAGCAATTGGTCTGATGCCACCAGTTTTCGTTTTCAAAGCAACCAATATGATAATAGATCTCGAATGTGTAAATGTCTAAGAGCATCCATTCCTCCAGAGGAACCGGCTCGAAAAGATTTCACAGCATGGAAAATATTCATTTCAGAAACTTGAAGAGTCACGTTTTCACTTACTGTATATGGAAAAACGATAGGAGAAGTGACAGCGGTATGGTTTGATCGGAGTTCAGATAAAGTCATAATTCTAATTGCTGCACTGAGATCACCATCAGATACCTTGTTTGAAATGGGTTCGGAAAGAGTCGATTTGGATTTTGAAAAATCTTTCGGAAAGATAGTTCCTCCTACAGCAATTTCTGGATCATGTGACTCTCCTATATTTTTCTTGATGATAGAAGTTATCCATCCTTTGTGGTCTTGACAAGAAGATGGTAATCGAAAGGACTTACATGCGGAATAAAACAAGTGTTTCCATGATTCCAGAGTGTTCAACCACAGGCATGCGTCGATGCAATCGGAAAGTGCTTCAGCAGCAACCATTCTTGCGGGTTCTGGTATTCTTCTTGCTACATATATGTTTCCCTCGAGAAAAACTAGACAAGCATTTGAGTTTTCTGAAGATAAATCTTGAACTTGATGCGGGGAATCGTTTATGATGGAAGTATTGAGTTTTTGTGGCGATAAACCGTGCATTTTTCTTCAAAAACAGTTATAACATCCAACTGGAACAATAATATAGATAACTATTAGGACCTGCAGCGGGCGATGTGAACAAATCGATCATTTTCATGGGACCGCTGCAGGCATGATAGTTTGAATGAATGCGGCCATAATATGTATCTCTATGGGTGCTATTCCATTGGAAAACCTTTCATGTGAAATATTGGACTGGAGCCATAAGATGAGAGACGAGATGATACACTCATTTGAGTTCACTTGCAGTGTTGTGTTGATGAAAGAAACAAATCACATGAACAACGAACCGTTTTTTCACAATAAACCAATTGCTGATGATATTTTGCAAAAAATGTCTGAATGCCTTCTTCTGAACTTTGAAGGGCCATAACTTCGGAACGAAAGGAGAGCACCGTGTGCTGACTTCGGATTCGAATGCAGCGGCACAAAATGGGTAAATTTGCACTAATTTTTTTTTTGTCACTTGGTGCTGCTCGACGAACGAACCTAGACCTATTTTGTTGTTTCTAGTTTTATTGGGCCAATAAATCACAGATATTACAAGCTTGTGGCTTTTTTGAAGCGGAAGGGTGAAGGATATCGACCGAAAAAGTCAAAAGTATTGACTAGGGAACAACTCGACAAATTTCTCGCAGAAGCCCCGGATGAAATATGTCTAACGCAGAAAGTTGCTGTGATTTTTTGGAGCCTGTCGCCGAAAGGAACTGCGCGATTTGACATTGAATAATATTTCAAAACATTTTAGCACAATATTCGAATGCAATCATTGGAAGAATGAAAGTTTTTCGACGTTTCTGGTGAGCTACCACAAAATTCTGAAAGTGGATGGCGTTGTCGTCGCACACGTCATTATTGGACTGCTACTGAAATGAATAGCTTTACTGTTGTGTCTTGCAACAGGAGCATACGTTTCTTTATAGTCAATCTGTCCTTTCTGTTGAAAACCTTTCGCTACCAATCGATATTTTTAGCCCTCTACATTCCACGTGCATTTTTCTCCAGTTTAAAGATCCATTCACTTGTATAAGTTTCATGTTCTGAGGGAAGTCACTGGAGTCCATGAATTACTCCGAATCTTCTTTCATTACATTTTTGCACTCTTCAGCTTCCATTCATTATGAATTATCTATGTCTCCAAGAGTACATCTTCCCTAATTCTTTCCGTATTCCATGCCAAATGGGTTTCATAGTCATGGAATCAAACTGGCCTTTTCGAATGTTTTTTGTTTTATTTTGTTGAGTGCATTTCAGTTCTCGACATTCCATGATCATTTTTTGACAATTCACCGCCGAAATTTGGCGTTCCATTTTCTGAATCTGATTTTTCGGGGTCTTTCAGGAGTTTCATTGTCCTTTGAAGATTATTCTATTCGACTATTTCATCTTGAATTTTTGTTATTTACTCAATTCATACCAGTTACGTCATCTTCGAATTTTACTTTTCCACTTTGGGGGTGCCTGTCATGAAAAATCATCTCTAGATAAAACGATTTTTCTGTCCCACTCATTCAACAGACGATAATTTATTCTGGCATAACCAATCATCCCAAATATTTTACTTTTGTCGTTTAACTTTGTTCGTTAGTTTTCGGGTATTTATACCGATGCCTCCAAACCGAATACATTTTTTTTGACAAATTGGGTTCATCTTACCCATATTACTGCCGGCATGTGGTGTAGCTTTTATTCGTTGAATATGTTGCTGCGAGAACTGCCTGTCTCCACATATATCTTTGTTCATTTTTGTGTTATTGATCATTTCTCTTGCTTTAATTTATCGTATTTAGCGAATTCAGTCTTTTCTCTTGGAAAAATACCTTCATAGCTTTACATCTACATTCAATGTCCTTTGTCTTCCAATCGTCCTCCATAGGAACGGATGCTGCATTGTTGATAACGTCCCAACTACATGTAATCAAGCAATTTGAATTTCTAGTGGTTAAATATGTGCAACAGAGTTGCTGCCTTCTCAATTTGTCATCTGGGATAATAGCCTTTTGTCATTTGTTAATTTCAGGGAACAAAGAGAATTTGAACTTTTTTTGGAATTTTAATTGACAGACCTAACTTTGTTTTGATAATGAATTCATTAGCAACTATACTAACTTGAACTGAATATTCACTTTTCAACAGAAACAACAAACAACTAATCCATCTGAAACGTTAAGTTCAAAAAAAAAAGAAAACTAGCAGCAGACAGAGACTCTCTTCAGGTGGGTTAGACTGGAGACTATTCACTATTGGTGGACATTGCACTGCCGTTGTTGAGACCTTACAATGTTTATATTTTTTTAAGGGCGCCACCACCAGTAGTGAACAGTTATGAGAAAATTAACAAGTTAATTAACAATAAAATATGACATTTATTTCCTATCAAAACATAAATAATGAATATGAATTTAAAAAAAAACACTAGGAGTACACAAGTTTGTGTACTTATCTCCGAAAGGAAGTGCTCCTGGATGTCCCAGCTTGCTTGGATGTGTGTGACTTGCCCGACTCAAAAAGGTCTTTGTAGAGATAGCCAGACTCAGAAGGGTGTTTCCAGATATGCCCCTGGCTTAAAGATGTCTGGGTTTCCAGATATTCCCCGGCTTAAAAATGTCTGGGTTTCCAGATATGCCCCGGCTTGAAAATGTCTGGGTTTCCAGATATGCCCCGGCTTGAAAATGTCTGGGTTTCCAGATATGCCCCGGCTTGAAAATGTCTGGGTTTCCAGATATGCCCCGGCTTGAAAATGTGTGGGTTTCCAGATATGCCCCGGCTTGAAAATGTGTGGGTTTCCAGATATGCCCCGGCTTGAAAGGGATCTGTAAGTTTTATAGGCCTTAAGAAATGCACCACTTCTACACACCTCCATTCGACTCGAGCTCTGTGTCCCATTATCACAAATTTATTAGTAACGATTAACACAATATGATCATAACATGTACATTAGAAAGCTTACACAAATCTGAATAATATATCTATTGAATGTAAAAACAGAAGCTCTGGGATCGACTGAAAGCATGTGAAAATAACCACACATATACATGAAGCGTTGAAATTTAGCTTAAATAATCTCAATGAAAAAAAACCACATCGAAAAAGCAAGGGATTTGGTAAGGTAAAATCTGAGAAAGTTGTGTGATGCTATCTCAAATAAAAAAAATGTGTTCAATAATAAAACTAACCTTATTTAGTGCCTGGAAAGAATTTTATATACGGGCAATCAATATAAAAATATGAATAATCATTCGAACTAACCTTTATTAGTCCCTTTAGGAATCGAAGAACCAAATCTTCCGATATTTATTCAGCAAAAAAGATAGCGTCTCTTCAGATATTCAATCAGAAAAATGGCGTCTCAGTGCACAAACACACAGCAAATATGCCTCTAATTCCTCCAGTCGAAAAAGAGAGTGAAACAAGGTGCTCACCGGTTTTATTAATTCCGTCTACACAAAAAAATAATTTCCGGTCGAAAACACATCTACTTCCATCTTAACGCCGAAATTTTGACAGAATTGACGGAGGTCACAGAACCGCGATCGATAGCCGTTTATTGACGAGTATTGAAATAGTTGTTTATTTGTGAGCGTTAAGGTAGGCATTTGTTTGCGTCTTACGGATACGTTACCAAAATATTTGTAGATTTTCAGAATGAACTGTCATGACTTGAGACTTTTAATGATTCATAGGACATGTAACAATTTACTTGTTACACATCTATGATTCGTTTGTTTCATACCATCACAATCATGTTCCTGAGGAACTTTCAATTTTTTAAAGACGAGTTTACCTTCCAGTTCCCAGAATTAGAATCGATATCCTAGGGCGCTATATTTTCTCTTTCATATCAATATGATTGATCGACTGATGGTTTCAGTTGTGAAAAGATCACAATGTCGCCTATAGTTCGATTTCTAACTATCATATTCCGATTGGATGGATTCTCATTTTTTTTCAAGGGGATATGAATTACCATTGAAATCACTGAATGCGCTAAATAAAATTGTGGCATTGCTTTCCTAATGTCACTACTTGCAACGAATTGACTGAACTTGGAATAAACGCGAAATTTAAACACCGATTCAAATGAAATTCATTCTGAACTCATAAAGTTTAATCGAAGTACTCGGATAGCGAAGAGCTGAAACAAAAATGGCATATTGAAACTCCGGAAACATTAAGGAACATTTTCTATTGGACCCTTTAAAGCTGCGTGATTGCTTTTAATTCTATTTTGGGAGAACAGTTCATGCCGAAATACTTGGAGTACATTTATTTCTTGGGAAGGCAGGTGGAAAGGCTCGAGTGGCAGAAAAGGATTGAGGTGAAGCGAGGTTGTGATAATACATTAAGTTATGTGTCACTGAGAGGACAAAATGTTGCTTGAGAAATATTTAGTGCTGCTGACGTCGAAATGAAACATTCCTCTATTGTCTTCAACAAATATCGAACAATCATCACTTTCAGAGAACTATAAATCGGTTGATCAAAACTACACAATGAATACGCCCACAACATTCAGGAAGGTTAATCAGATATCTACTAGTATAATTTTACTTGATGATATACCGGGTGACCACGAGGTTAGATACGCCCCCCGATTCTTCTATATTTTAAAAAATATAGCTTTCAAATTTTGTCGATATGTTTTCGTCCGGCATAATTTGCTGCCAGTTCCCAAGTAGGAGTTTAGTTATATCAACGTTGATCTTCGCGTTGACTCAATTGCGATATATTATGAAATTTCGTACAAGATTGTATATATTATTAGAACAACCTGAGTGAACTTTTACTTCATCTGATGGTGGATTCATGCAGCAATCGTAGCTCAGAAGTAGGTAATCGGAACACGGAAATCTCAAGTCTAAATTCGTAACAAAATATGCACTATTCATGCAATAATCTTAAGAACAGTCTTATCGTAAGACAAGCTTTCCTAATTGGTCGATTTGACGCAGTCGCTCTGACGTCTGGCGAAGTCATACTTTTGAACAACCAATCACGATACACGACATTTGACAATACAATCCTAACTGGATAACGCATGCGCAGTTCGAAAATTCGTAAGTCGTAACTCATAAGAGTTGAAACTTGGTCAACTGTCCTTACGAACTCCGACTCACGATAACTGCATGAACGATCTAATCGAAAGTCATTGACTGAACTTCTTCCGACTTATTTCTCACGACTTGCGAATTCCGACTTCCGAACTACGATTACTGCATGAATCCACCATGAAAGAGAGGTAAATTTCATGTGGTCATCATTCACAGCAACGACCTGCAAATTCAGGGCATTCAAACGAAAAGAGGTCCCAAGAGAAATTCTAAATGAAATCATGGACAAAGGACATCCCTGCCGCACCAACCATCTCATTGGAATTTTAGTGAAAAAAAACATTTATTTCTTAGGCATACTATGAGACTATTCGGCATGCCACTTGTGGTAATTATTTCCCTTATATAATTGTGGGCCACTCTATCAAATGCACTTTTGTTAATCTAAGTTAACTATGACGTTAATCGTTTGGTTATAATTTTTTGATTTTTAAATTATATCACGACTAATTAAGAGACCTATTTTTTATATGCAGATTCACACGAAAGGAAAGCCCTGTAATATTCAAAGAACACCGGGTGAGTTAAGGGAGAGGAGATATGAATTAACATTCACTTTGAATTTCTGAAGTTTGTAAGCTTCAGGATAAACCTCTCTCGGCAAGGAGTTTCAAAGCTCAGCTGTTCTATTGAAAAAAGATTCCTGAGCAAGAGAGGTTCGACAGGTCTTCAGATTCACAACAAAGGGTGGGAATTCTGTACTCGTCGAGTAATCCGTGTATATATTGCCAAGCGTGGAACGATTGATAACAATTCAGAAGAGCACCGACCGCGAAAATATCTATAGATAATTCATTGTGTTATAATTGTCTGTCTATCCTCTACTGTGGATTTTGTTCGAAATGGGTTTCACACGATTTGCTATTATTTTCTAAAAAAAATCTTCCCATTCGGTTGCGAAACGCTACTTCGGCATTTTTTTTATCCTTCTGGGTCAATAATCGAATCATGTTTTAACGTAAACATGATTTGCTCAATAATATTCCACTTGCTTCCTCCGTGGACCTTCTCACAAAACCAGCTCAGACTCAGTCGAATCTGAAGTATATTCATAGTTGGAGCCCTGAACTATTCCTGCTTTGAACGTATTCCCCATCAACGAAATGAATTTTCAAAGCGTCTTTTCGATTCGAAAAATAACCTCGATTGGAATTTCAAACAGAGAAATATCGTAAGAGTCAGCAGTGCAGTATCAATTACATCAGAGTAGCATCTCAAAAAATTTCGAAGGATATTGTCTTCCGATTGAGCTGAAATTGCATTTCAATGCTATCGCTACTGGTAATCGGTTCAATTGAATAGATGACTTCAATTAGGAGATGATTGGATATCGGTGATCTGAATGTGATCTGATCGAAATTGGACTGCAGGATATCGATGATTTACTCTTCGCGATTTGTGATTGAAGAAGGTGAACAGTAATTGCTCGGCAAACTCATGTGCTAGAATGAAACTGATCACTTGATTACAAAACAATCACTGATATCAATTAGTTACTCGGAAAAATTGGTGTTTTTTTCATTGGCTCTCAGAATCAGTTTTCACTGCATGTTGATTATTTTTGTTTTGGATTCAAGACACAGTTTTTACATAATATCAACGGATCACGACACTTTTAGAATTATCGTATATTCGTATCACGATACAAATTTCTCATGATTCGGATTGATTTCATCCAGAAACATCCGAAGATCTGAAAAAAAAATTGATATTTCCAATACAATTCTGAGGAGTAATCAAATCATAATTCAGATGAAACAATACATCTGGTATCGGTCTGTATTATCTAAATGACACAGCTCAGTCATTGATACATAAGGAATGCATTAATATAGATTGGAATTGTTTTGCTGACAATACGATTTACCAATATCCGATACTTCCTTTATGGATTCCCCAATCTGATTAACAGAAAATGTTGTTTTTTTACTATCATACTACTTTATTGACGTGAAGGAATTCGTTTTGGACGTAAAAAGAAAACATATTAACACACAAAAAACACCACACATATTAACACCACAAAAAACAGTTCATACATAATCAATGGAGAACATTCCGAATAAATTATTCATTTACAGCTTCATCAAGAATGGTTCTCATAGTCGTATTAATCATTCACGAAAACTTTCTTATCGAAAATATACCATGAAATGTCGAAAACGGATTGGGAAACACAGATTTGAATACTATGTTTCTTACAAATTGAAAATTATCATTACCCTAAAGGTGAAAATTCTTGGCAATACTACATCATTTACTTTTTTTTTTTTTAATTCCCATTCAGTATGAATTTGGAGCCAAGAACTGATGTCCCATATTCTTGTTGAGGCAAAAATTATCTAAGAGCCCGAAATCAGTTTTCTATTCTTTACAATTGTGGACCTAAAAAATGTGAATTTTCCAATATTTGGGAATGAGAATACAATTTCCATATCCTAAGTGGAACCTTACTCATGCCTCTAGAATGAAAGAGCATTTTTCTAGCGTTAGTTGTGGAGGAAAATTTGACATTAGATTGTTTCATTGATATTCATAATGATGCGAATTTTTCTACGTAGAATATTTGAAATTCGACACTTGTGTCCTCATTCAACTTTCATGATAATCTGGTAATATTTAGATTCCATTGATATCTCATATATCATCTGCGAGAAAAGAACTACTCACTTCCAGAATGAAAATTGAGATAGGAAACTTTCTAAAGTTAGTTGAAAGAATATATTCACTTCAAAAATATCAATTGAAGGGTATCAAAAAATATGACAATTTCACTATTATTATTTATGGAATACTTACAATAATTCAATTTTGTGTAGGAATATTACTAAGGTATCAAAATGGTTTGTGTTATATGCGAGGGCGCGGAAACGCACATAATGGAAAATATTTTTTCTTTGCTTTTAAAAATGAAATTTTCAGCAGACGCAATTCATTTATCTGGAGTGCTGAATCTTCCCAAATTTGTTTTGTATAATTCCAAGCCTTGATTTTTGTAGTGAGTTTACTCACTCCAGATTGTTCTCCTAAAACTCTTCTCACTCTGAAAAATTGCATATCGAATTGATTATTTTACCTTCATTTGGTTTGATTGAAAATTATCATTACCCTAAAGGTGAAAATTCTTGGCAATACTACATCATTTACTATTGTTTTTTTAATTCCCATTCAGTATGAATTTGGAGCCAAGAACTGATGTCCCATATTCTTGTTGAGGCAAAAATTATCTAAGAGCCCGAAATCAGTTTTCTCCTCTTTACAATTGTGGACCTAAGAAATGTGAATTTTCCAATATTTGGGAATGAGAATACAATTTCCATATCCTAAGTGGAACCTTACTCATGCCTCTAGAACGAAAGATCATTTTTCTAGCGTTAGTTGTGGAGGAAAATTTGACATTAGATTGTTTCATTGATATTCATAATGATGCGAATTTCCCTACGTAGAATATTTGAAATTCGACACTTGTGTCCTCACTCAACTTTCATGATTATCTGGTAATATTTAGATTCCATTGATATCTCATATATCATCTGCGAGAAAAGAACTACTTCCGGAATGGAAATTGAGATAGGAAACTTTCTAAAGTTAGTTGAAAGAATATATTTACTTCAAGAATATCAATTGAAGGATATCAAAAAATATGACAATTTCACTATTATTATTTATGGAATACTTACAATAATTCAATTTTGAGTAGGAATATTACTAACCCTTAAAAGCCCTGCGTTACATATAAGTAACAGCCGCAAAGGTGAATAATGAATTTAATTGTGCTTAAACTTTTGCACTTTACGGCTAGATGGCGGTGTCTACCTTACAAGAAAGCACCATATTACTTATTGCAAACGAAATTTACCAGCATTTTGAGGTTTACGAGTGTTCTGAGAGGTGACAAAAAACGGCCGAGTCAAACGTGAATGAAAAATGGAACCGAATTTCGTGTAAGTATTATAACTTATTAAAAACTATGTTAGTCAAGGAATACATTTTTGGAATGGAGTATGCAATGAATGTTCGAAGAAAGTGTAAGGTTAGAATTTGGAAAACAATTTTGTTTTTTTGGAAAATTTACCTAAAAGATGAGTGTTACATATAAGTAACGCTAGGACTTCCAATGACTGTGTTTTGGAATTCGCCATCAGGTTCGATTATAGTGAATAATTGAACGAAATATTCTTGAATAAGGTATTTCAAGATGTGTGTTACAATAGTTTTCCACAATATCATTTCAAAATTGGTAAAGTTTGGTTATTTCACATAACTTACCACTTATTTTCGTCTTTTTTCAGGAGAGGGTTTTCGCTACAAGAAGCTCTCGAAATGGCATATAATGATGACTTAGATGTGGATGCAATATATACCGAGCCTCCAGATGTTTACGTCCTAACTGACGAGGAGTCTGGAGATGAAGATGCTGAGGGGGATTTGAACCATTTGCCTTCTAGACAATTGCTAGCTGGTGCTGAAATTTTACTAAGAAATAATTCTAGAATTGACCAGTTGGATGAACCCTGTGCAACCTAAGTACTGATAGAACGTTTCAAGACAATGTACATTGTAACACCAAGCCTGTAACTAAGGACAAAATCCAACACAAATGGATCCAAGGTAATTTTCAAAACGTTGATAGATATTTCCCTGAACCTGATTATTCGAAGTATAGTAAACTCACTCCAGTGGAATTATTCGAGCTATTCTTTACTGACGATCTGTTAGAGTTCTTGCTGCAGGAGACAAAAAAATATGCTGCTTTCAAAAATTGTCCCGACCCAACAATTACCATCCAAGAACTCAAATGTGCTATAGCAATACTTATTTTGAGTGGCTATAATGAAAAACCTGGCAAGCGATATTATTGGGATTCTCAGCTCGATATGGGAAATCCTTTGATAATGAATTCAATGAGGAGAAATCGTTTTTTTGATATTTTGAGGTACCTGCACTGTGCTGATAATACACAGCCAGATGCCAATGATAAAGGGTGGAAGATTTGTCCAATTATGGACAAATTGAAAGCAGCTTTTTTACAACATTTTGTACCAGAACAAGAAATCAATTACGACGAGTCAATGGTAAAGTACTATGGAAAACACTCGTGCAAGCAGTTCATCCGGGGAAAACCTATCCGGTTTGGTTTTAAAATGTGGTGTCTGAACAGCAAAGATGGATATTTGATTAATTTCGATTTGTACCAAGGGAAAAATCCCAGGGCCAATGCAACTGATGAAGTATTATATGGGAAGTGTTCAGCGCCTCTAAAAATGATGATGAGAGAGATGCCAGAAAACAAAAATAAGCTTCCATACGAAATATACGTGGATAATTTATTTACCAGCGTATATTTACTGAAGGATATGAGGGATGAGGGATACTGGTGCACCGGGACAATGCGAGAAAACTTCTTGCCAAAAGGCATACCTCTTCCTATGAAAAAAACTCTCCAGAAATCTTCAGTTCGCGGAGAACATCACTCCGTGATTGACCGAACCACTGGGATACTTTTTGCAAGATGGGCAGATAATAATATTGTTACTGTCGCTTCCACATGCCATGGAGTTGAGCCACTCTCTCATGTGAAAAGATACTCGCAAAAAGAGAACAAAATCATATCAGTTCCACGACCAAATCTGATAGGGAAATACAATGCAGCAATGGGTGGAACTGATTTGATGGACGAAAATATAGGAAGGTATCGCATAGCAATTCGTTCAAAAAAATGGTGGTGGTCCCTACTAACGTGGCTAATAGATGTCTCTATCCAAAATGCTTGGTTTTTACACAAGAAGTCTGGAAAAACTGTCACTCAACTCCAGTTTAGGCGAGAAATTGTCAACACCTACCTAAAAAAATATGGTACAGCGGCAAAAGGAGCTGGAAGACCATCATCTTCACTAACGAGTTCACAAGGACATAGAGTAAGTGAAGCTATTCGATATGATAGAACTGATCATCTCCTTGTTTATGTACCCGATCAAAAAAGAAGGCAGTGCGCTATGGAACTCTGTACCACAAGTGCAAGAACGATGTGCAAGAAATGTGACATTGGCCTTTGTTTGACATGTAATGTGGGTTTTCATACTAAATGATCAAAAAGGTAATGATAAAGCCCAGCGTTACATATATGTAACACATTTTTTCTACAATCAATTGTATTAAAAAAAAATTAAAATATATTGTGGTAGTTTTATTAACCCTAATTTAGTGCGAAAGTCATGAATATATCTAAATTTTATGAAAAAAAATTATTCGGGCTTTTAAGGGCTAAGGAATCAAAATGGTTTGTGTTATATGCGAGTTCGCGTAAACGCACATAATGGAAAATATTTTTTCTTTGCCTTTAAAAATGAAATTTTCAGCAAACGCAATTCATTTATCTGGAGTGCTGAATCTTCCCAAATTTGTTTTGTATAATTCCAAGCCTTGATTCGTGTAGTGAGTTTACTCACTCCAGATTGTGCTCGTAAAACTCTTCTCACTCTGAAAAATTGCATATCGAAACGATTATTTCACCTTCATTTTGTTTGATTCACAGAATTTCAAAAACGCATTCAAAATGAAAGTCAGAACGTCGCATCGACCAAACTAGGAAAAAAATTCAACGGGTATAAACTCCGAAGTAACAGTCTCGCATAAAATAGGATCTGGAGCTAGGTTCAAAAAATAGTTGATTCTGTTCATTTCACCTATAATTTTTTTCTCAATATTTATTTGTCAATGTATGTGACTGAATAAACAGGAAAATGCATTGCCATTACCATTATAGAGAGCAACTGATAACTTGTTTTGCTTCTTCATTCCGCTCATCTGCAAAAACAAATAATGTTGTTGATATATTCCAATGGGTCATCGGCTCGTGTTTTGAAGGACAACTCCAACGAATATCAAGTAGTATAAAACGGAAAGATTCCTTGCTCTTCGAGACTGCTTTCCACCATGTTGAGACTATCAATTTTGTTCACAATCATGTGCATCATTGTATCGTCTGCACAATCATTTGGTAAGTGGAATGATAATAGATGGATGACGCAACCATATAGTAACTACAAAATCTCAAAATAGGTAGGATACTCTTCGAAAGTTCATAGATCTTTAATGTATATGATACCATAGCTGGGTGCAGGATTTTTATTCAGTTCGTGTAATAATCTGTTCAACTTCCTGTTCACTGGTATTCTTGAGATACATTGAATTATTACTATAGATTCCCCCAAATTTAGCCAGAGTTTCTGTTTGTGTATCCAAATTATCAATAATTGTCTGTCCACTATTAAATTTTTTTTAACTGTTCGGCAATGTCCTCCTCGTTTATAAGATATATCCTTCGGAGTCAAAATTAGTTATCTAAGAGACTTTTGATTCTCACCTTTTATCAAACTTTTGATAAGTTTCCATTTTTTTGTGATTGGCACTAGTTCCATTCTTTAAAGGAGTTTTGTTTTAATTGTTCGCGTTTCTTCTCAATAAGTTTTTTTTTGGTTTTCGAATTGTCTTTCTAGATCCGTTTTTTTCATTTTTTCTTGGTATAATTCATCTTTTTTTTTTATGGGATTGAGAAATTTTTTCGTTATCCTTTCTCCATTTTCTCTATGCTTCAAGATATATCAAAATGTAAATTCACCTTAGCATAATTGTATCAGTTTTTCATAGCTATTTATATTAAATCCAGTCGCTATTTCTTGGATTGTTTTTTCGAATAAGTTTTGATTCAATACGCTGCGTTCGTGGATCATTATTTTACTTCTTTGAGTTCATTTTTTGCTCAAGAGTTCAGTATATGGATTATTTGATGATCCATTGCTCGCACAAGTTTCGACTTCTGAGGGTTGACGTTCGTCAGCTGGTTAACGGAACGAACAATTTTAGAACAACAACAAAAAAAAGATGGTCTGTTTATATCGCAGGGAGTATTTCTGTTTATCAGTACATGGTCTAATATTAACATTGAGCTTGATGTTACTCTTGTGCAGAATCCTCAATGAAGTCGTTCCACCAGATTTGGTTACCATCACTTAATACGGTGGTGTTGAAAGTGCCGACCCTATAGCATTTTTTCAGAAGATCAATATTCAGGTCTCCAATCAATATTGTTTTTGATTTGTTACTATTCAATATTTCATCAAGTTCTGCTTCGAATTCATTAAATGAGTGTCGATGTGACAGTACATAGACCGATAACTTTAGAGTGATGATCCAAAAGTTCAACATTTACAAGTAAATATTCTTTTTTCTTCGTGGTTTCAATTACAACATTATTAAGAGAGTTCTTGAGAAGAATTGACAAACCTCCACCGCGAGAGTCTTGACATTTGTGAAAGCCATCATAGACCGAAATCATGAATAAGTTTTTTGCATTTTTGTAATATCATGTTTCTGGAATCACAAGAATATCACAGATCGATTGTTTAACATAACAGCCAATGTCATTATGTTCGCTTCTTGCACTTTGGGCATTCAGGTAACAGATTCTCAATTCTCCTTCTTGTGAATTTAACAGTTTTGTAGATCTTCTTCACTAGTGATTTTCAACAGTTTAATATTTTCATTCTTTTTCAAGAAGATGTTTCCTTGGGAGTACCAAACATACTCGTAATTATTCTCTAGTTTCAATTTTCTATCTAGCAGAAATATGTACTGGTTATATTCTTAAAGCGTGATTGACATATATTTCTTCATTACTGTTTGAGACACATAGATCTGATGGAGTGAGTTCAACGACCTTTCTTGTTTTTATAGGAGAAACATACTTCAATTGGCCTTTTCTAGTTAGGTTTCCTTCCACAGCGATAGTACGTAGTGCCTTCTATCTCAATTTGCAATTTGTTATGAATATTCTGCTACATTTCCTTCATGTTTCCGTTTCGGCATATAGGTATACTGTTAATCACTACATTTTTCTCAATTCTTTCTCTGCTCGCGTTCACTGTTTTCCTCGGCTAATTGTAATTTCAGCTCACCAATATCCCTTCTCAGTTCTTGGTTCACTTTTAGCTGTTTTCCTTTTACATTAACATCTTTGATTATGTATAAGTATACCTTTTCTACAAAAGATATGTGTATATAGGGCGCTAATCAACATTATTCATCATTATTATTATTATTGTTCAAATTTTTCCAGGGCCGAAATGTTCTAACAACGAAGTTTTGAGCTGTGCAAAATGTGTCGAAGAAGCAACATGCCAGAACAGGGATCCTCAACCAAGAACTGAAACGTGTAATAAGGACTGTCAATTCGTTTGTTCGTGTAATTCGGGATATATCAGGAACAGTATCAGCGGGCTTTGTGTTTTGTTGGATGAATGTCCATGAAACGAAATTTAATATTTTTTTGAATTCAATTGCTTTCTTTCTTATACTTGCTATTCATGTAAGCAGTTTCATTTTCAATATTCTTTCTGTATTCGTTTGGTACTGTCTGAATAGGAGAAAAGTGCAGTAACGTCAGTTATAAACAAGGGTGGTACGAAGCATACGAGGTTTCACTTCTCAATATTTGCTACTCCTATCATTTCATTAATTTTTTTCTGATTTCGATAAAATATCATCGCCATTATTTTTCGAAAATATCGTTTAGAAGTTAACCCTTCAACTTTTTCAGATATACCTAGTGGAAAAACAATTAAAAATCAATTGGTTTTTCACTTATATCTGTTCCAGATGAAAACAGTTACAAAAATTATATTTCTCATTGAAGAATTGTTTCATCCATTTTTTCCGAATAAGATGATAGATTCCATTCCATAAGGAATGGTGTTATACAATTTGGCAATGCTATATGAGAACAAAGTTTGAATAAGGATGTTTCGTGTCGCGGATATGTGATATTTGTTTTTTGGCATACTTCAATAGCATGCATGTTCTGCTTGGACCTCAATTGTTTGTACAAATAAGAAAGATTCTTCATTTGTCATGGAAAACTAGTTGAGACTAGCACGATGAATTGATACGTTTTCTTGTCTACGCAGGCCAAATAATATCAATCGAATGAAGGAGTTTGGCATTAACGAGTAAGATTGCGACTCACATTAGGTTATTTCACCAAGTTTCGTTAGTATATGTGTGTTGCTGTAGATTTACTTTGAGCTACAAGAAGCTTTTTGAATGAGACTTCATATATGTTTATTAAACCTAAAATTAGTATTCCAAACAACATAAAGATTATTTCAGCTCTGCTGTATGGTGATCGATTTTCACCCATCTGAAGTGGGATTTGATCTATGACTTTGGCGCGCGATAACTGAGGAGATTTATTGAAAATTTCATACAATTTCCCAAGGTCCTCCTTAATTCATTATTTTTGTTATTAAAATTGAAAATATGACATACTAGTCGACCCTTGCCCATTTTATTGGGCGTTAATTATTTTTGTGATGTAATTATATTGTGTAGTACTCACTACTAAATTTAATCAGGTGTTGAAAGGCTCTGCCTTCTGGGCGCACTCGAAGGAGAATTTCAATGAAATACGAAATACTTCTTCAATCAAATTTGTTAAAGGATGTTTATGCAAAATTTTGATTAGATTCGACCTAGGAATCACGTTGTCCCATAAAAACTTTGACCCTCTCTCATCAGATGCCTACGTCATACAAAGAACACACCCTAGAAGTTTATGATCAGCAGTTAAGGCTGTGCATTGATCCACCCCAAAAATAAATTTTTGTCCCTTTTTGACCCCGTTAGGCGATGATTTCAATAGAATACGAAACAATTCTTCAATCAATTTTGTTGAAGAATGTTCAGGCAGAATTTGAAGTAGATTGGAGAAAGACATCACGTTGTCCTCTACAAAATTTCCCCCTGTTCTTCAACCCCTCAGGGGTGGAATTTCAAAATACCTCTTTTTATTGGATGCCTACGTCATACGAAGAACACACTCTCCAAATTTCAGATCTCTACGATCAGCGGTTTAGGTTTTGCGTTGATTCACCCCCAAAATAACTTGCTAACCCTTTTTAACCCGTCAGGGGTGGAATCTGATCCACCCCCACAAAAAATTGTTATCGTTAAAAAGTTAACCACAGTTGTTCAGTATGTGTTATCTTCGGAACTACCAAATCACCCCTCAACTTAAACAATTGCTTCTGCTTGTTTCAATGGAATAAGAAAAACAAACACATCGATCGACGGAGTTCGTATATAGCACGAAGAAATCTGCAAGGATTGTTGCCCCTTGGAACTTCAATCAAAATCATTCAACATTTTGAAGGAAACAAGGCAGAAAAATTGAAATAACGTCAGTTATTAACTGACGCTTTCAAGTCATTTGGTGGTACCTTGGATATATATTTTTCTCATATTCTCCCCCGTAAATGTATGATATATGCCGATGACACAGAGATATTATGCTCGGACAAGAGCTATGAAAACTTGCGTTCTAGTATGGAATTTGTTGTGAATCAAGCAGAAGCATGGTTCAATGCTCACTCATTAAAATTGAACAAAGAAAAAACGCAGTCAATAATTTTTTTATCGAATAACAAAGTTAGTGAAGGGAAAACAGTCAATTTATTAGGAATCACAATGGATGATGCGCTCAATTGGTCTTATCACATCGATGAATTGGGAAAGAAACTTTCGAAACATATTTTTTTACTCAGACAATTGAGGAAAATTGTTAGCTTGGACACGCTTCTGTCAGCATATTATGCATTCTCTCATTCACACCTTAACTATGGAACATTGCTCTGGGGAAATTCCCCGAATGCAGTTAAAATTTTAATTGTTCAAAAGCGAGCCATCAGAATAATTTCGGGAGCTGGCTTCAGAGACTCTTGTCGGACAATTTTCATTAACCTTGGCATTATGACAGTTACTTCTTTATACATTTTTCAATCCTTGATGGAAATACATAAAAATAAGCATGTACTTCCAACTAATTCTCAGTTTCACGAACACAACACACGAGGAGCTGATCTCATAAGAACACCTAGATTCAAATTATGTAAATCTGCAAATAATTCACTCAATATTAATTTATATAACAAATTACCGTCTTCATTCAAATACTTACCGACTGCTACCTTTAGAATCCGTACCAAAATGGCACTAACAACCAACTGTTTTTATAGTATTGACGAGTATCTTGCCGCGCCGAATCATATGTTTGACTCGTGATTGTCATCTTGATATGAGAATTTTTAATTATATTGATATCCTTGTTTTCTGTGTGACTTGTATGAATTTTTTATGTGAAATATGATTTTATAGATATTTACTTATTTGTATATTGCAAATATTTTATGTTCCTCTGACCTGCTACAAATGTATATTTTTTCACATAACGTGGTTGAATAAATCTATCTATCTATCTATATCTTCATATTAATTATATTTTAAGTGGACCTTTCGACTTCCCCTTCATTTCACTGACATTAGAATTGGGAATAGCTTTCAAAAGGGCCCTCGTATAATAAAAAACACTTTATCACGGTTTTGTACTCAGCTGGGGACTGGTAATGGGTCCTTCCGAGCACTTTGTCCCTGAGTTCGAATCAAACGGGTTTTGTCCTTTTATTAGTTTTTTCCGCGCGCTGCTGCTTCTCAGTTTTTTTCTTTGTAGTGGCTAATTCCCAAACACTTTCCTTCGGAATGTATTTCACACATTCCTCTGAAAGCTTCTCAATATATTTTTCTATGGGATTAGGACTTCTAGAGTAGAGTACGAGAGTGTAGCATTTTGAGGTACGGACAAAACAAAATTGAAATTATTTTTGCGACTCAGTCTTTCGAAATGTGTAGAACACTTCTCAAAACAGTACAGACTAATTTCGAGTTTTTTAGCAGCATCCTCAATATATTTTTCTATGAGATTAGAACTTCTAGAGTGAAGTACGAGAGTGTAGCATTTTGAGGTACGGACAAACCAAAATTGAAATTATTTCTGCCACTCAGTCTTTCGAAATGTGTAGTACACTTCTCAAAACAGTACAGACTAATTCCGAATTTCCTAGCAGCATCCTTCCATTTTTACAGTATTATGGTGTTTTCAGTTCGAATTTTGTGTTTGATCTCATCCCGCAAGTCATCACAACAATTGGTGTTAATCGGGCTTGCTAATTTGGCTAGTAGATCGGCATTGTATATCTCTGACATTTTCGAGTAGACAGCATGTGAATTTGTCGACAAGGTAGGAACACAGAATAATCGAACTACTATACAGCAGCGAATCGGAAACCTAAAACAAGTGTCCCAAAAATATTTGACCTTTATAAAACTGTTATCAACATTGAGAAATCTGTTAATATATACCAACAACAATAGGAAACTACGCTGAGAAAACTCAAATGACATGCGTCAAACTGAATAGCTGTCTTAATCTGACCCACTGAAGCGAAAGCAATAGAATATTTTGGTTCGCCCTCTTTGGTGCAGTTTGAGAAGGCGTGGCTCTTGACGAATATGTTATTGGATTCGATTCTGTATAGTAGTTCAATTATTCTGTGGTGAGACTATATTCGGTCGTCAATTAGGTACGAACGACTTATCGGTTATAATTACACGAGTGCATAAAAATTACCGATAATTTTGCAAGAAAGCGTGATATCTAAAAATTGCAAGTTTATTTTCATATTTTGGCGAAAGTTTCTGAGCCCGAAGGATGAGGGCTGTTTTACAAAATATGAAAATAACCGAATGCAATTTGTATAAGATATCACGCTTGAATGCAAAATTATCTGGTCATTTTCATGCACGAATGTAATTAATTGGAATATTTCACGAATAAAGGAATTCTCAGGGAAATGTTATTTTTTGTTCATTTATACTTTCCTCTATAGATTGTATCTGACATTTATTTGTGTTGTTTACTGACGTCTAGCGATACGGTTTCAAATGTGTTGTTATGGTGACTTGATACAATGCAATTACCGCTGTAAGTTTTCGATAATTGCATTACTCTTATGGGACATTTTATATATGAGGGAAATATTCGAGAATATCATGTGTGGAATTGTTGAATTTTATATCAAGATGGTGTTGAGTGAGATGTATGGACTAACTACACTCTGTAAAGAAGCGATTCCTTACAGTAGATACAGTGGGAATCATATCCCACGGTTACAATTTTCATGTGTGCTCACGACGAGAGAACAAGTGGGCCATTTTCAACTTGAAATCGCGAAATACGAACCTGCATTTTTCTCTCACGTTTTGAAACTTTCTGAGTCATATTCAATTACGATATCGAATACTTGTCAGAATTTTCATTTGTGTCGAAAACATCATAGCATCGTCAATAAATAATTAAAATTTCGAAAATTCAGTTTATTGCTATAACTTCATACTTAGTATCACATCGAAAATGGTATTTTAATGAATTCTTATCAATACGACGAAAAAGGATCGGAAACTCATCTTCTGAACTTTTGAAATATACAGTCTTCAATAATATTAGCTTATATGTGTGTACTACGTATGAACATTTTGTGATTCAGTATCATTCATTTAAAGTAGTAGTGGTAAACGTTTTTCATGGTATTTTTCCTACCAAACAACATACACAAATATTATGTACCTGAAATACAGAGAATTCTATCAGGTTACGAAAACGAATTCATTTCCAGGTGAAAATAAATATTGCTGGAATGGTTTTTTCTGAACAATTATCATACTTGTTGACCCAGTGTTCTGATGAAGAACAAGAATCAATGATATAAAAACTCACATTCAATGACTTTCGAGAAGAAGCGGATATTATTCACATTTCGAGTGAAACATATAGTATGAAAGAATATTCTGAGTTTCTACCTTCTCGGAAAATCCTTTACCCTGAGTTTTGTTATTCTTCTGATGGTCAAAATAGAACTAGAATTTCCCAAGTTGGAGACGTAATTCTTCTCAGTGCGAAAAACTGAAGCGATATTTTTTCAAATGTCCATAGGATCTGCGAGGACCTTACATATTATTCACCGTTAAAATTTCCCAATCGATTCATGTTATTTTGATAATTTTACCAAACTCTGGTTATCCTGCTGCCACCTTTTTTCTTCTGTCATTGACTTGCGGATTCAATGAAGTCTGCGTACACTTTACTTCATGCAAATGTTAATGTGGGTTGTACAGACAGATATCCCAGCGGGGAAGTCTTTCGGCTTACCGTGATACGAATCGCACGTTATCCAAAGATGATGAGATTTGTAAACGGAAGAAGTCATTCTGGAAACAATTTTTTATTTTACTTCCAACTGAAAGAAAAGTCAGCTTGAAAAACATATATGGAAAAGTGGTTATTTTCAATTGTCGCTTCATTATTTCCAGAAAGTATTCGAATAGTTGCTCCTGACGAAATTTGAGAAGTTGGGTGTGTCATAATCCTGTTAGCGCCTAGAAGAGCGGTCAACATCATGGGCATGTTTCAATTTCATTGAAGTAAACTGATACGCATATCAATTAGACGAATCCCTTTCTAATCCACCGCGAAATTCAATGAAGTGATACCGGTTCGTCCCAGTATCCGATCTATATTCTTCTCAGGTCAGCTCAACTGTCAGTTTATTTAATGAATATTACAGCTTATCCAATCCATCTCGGCACAGAACTGATTACATATATGCCCAGCAATTTCTGTGAAGTAAGTATACTGAGATCAAAAAACACCTATTATATGTGTTCACTAGTTGAAATGTATGCCTAGAAGGTGTTTTTTTTATCGTCATGCTCTACACAACCAGGGTACAATTGGAAAAGTATCTGACTTTGTACCAAGATGGATTGAATAACCTGTACCTGCCAAGGAAAAAAGGTTCCATCAGTTCAGAAGTATCTATAGAGGCGCTGAAATAAATCTTTCAAATTTTCTTCTCATTTCGTTTTGAATGAACGTGGTCAAAGATTCAGAATTGATAGAAATATGTTTCTTGAGTCCAACAATGTCCATACAAATTTCAAGTGAATATGGTACTTATCTGCCCGTGAGGAAGACCCAGGCCAATTGTGATCAACATTTTTTCAGCTGGTAGCTGGTACGTTTCCTATGTTCCACAGAAATAAGAATAATATAAGAACTCGGGTTCTATTTTGGAGATAATGAAGTTCAAGAAACTGCTTTTTGGCTTCTTGTTTCTCCAAATTGAAAAAAAATCCCACAAAACTTACAGGAAAAGAATGAAATCAAAACAAATTCAAAGACATTTGATTCATTTACGAGAAGAAAGGAAGAGCCCATCCAAATAGCTACTTCTTTGGTTTGGTGTCAGGGTAACTGGTCTCTTGAAGAAGTCCCAACTTTTATGCTGAATGTTCCAATGTCATCGTTTATATATGGTTTTAGGTTCAGTAATTTTTTGAAAACTGCTCCCCTACAAATTATTTGATGGTTAATACTAAGAAAAACACTGTTTCAGTAGTCGTTTTGAACTGTTGAATATTTCAATATTCCAAAAAAATGCCCGTGAGAAAGAATATCTTTGTAATGCTGATCTCAAAAGAACTACCAAATGAGGAATACATGTTTTTTTTTGTAAATTTTTGTTCGTTCCCTCAACCAGCTGACGAAAGTCAACACTCAGAAGTCAAAACTTTCCATTTAACATGCGATTATCCAGCACGGTGGATATACTTTTGAAAAATACATATTATTGAAACAAATGACTTTGAAACTTTTTTGATGCGTTGAATATAGAAAAAGAGCATTTCAGGAAAGCCTAACCTATTCTGTGCATCATATCTTTCGCTGAGCGTGGATAGAAGTTTCAGGTTTTTCTGAAACATATCGTTGTGAATTTATCTGAAAATTCTCGAATGTGAGGGGATGTTTCTCACTATGATCAATAAGTACACAGTTACGTTAACCAATTCCATGAATGTAATAAATGTAAACCTCCTCAAAATTATTCGACATCAATATCCCCAGTGTGAAAAATTCAGTATGAAAGGGAGTCCAAAACAAAAACTCGAATCTTTCGATAGATTGAGCTTTCGTTTACGTCTAATCCATTTATAAGAAGGGTATGACAAATGAAGGTTTGATCTCCTAAATTCGGGATGAAGTTTTTCCGCCACACAAGATGTTCGAGAATGAAGTCCCGACTCGAGCACAGAGCGATATTGGTTATCGAAGAGTTTATGGAGTACGGCCAGCAGAAGATTGATGCGATCCCTAAACGAAGTCGACACATTTCGTGATAAATGAGGGCCGGCGTTTTGTTAGAATTCCAAAGAAACACTTCGTTTTTCAATGCAGATGTTGGAGCATGCAGTACAGATTCATTCCCAATTGACAAACACGGCATTGAACCTGGGTTGAACTGAATATCAATTGAATTCATCGAAATACATTCAATTCAATGATTTGAGTCGATTTTTTAAGATCAATTGGATGTAATTAACAATTAATTGTTGATGGTTTCGAAGGATTTTAAAATGAATAATTAATTTTACCGGTGAGTGCACCGTTTCAACCGATGCAAGTCTTCACTTCGTTATGATGAGAGTTGGGGATAACAATTCCAAACATGGTTCGACCGAGAGTTCAAGTTATCACACATCCGACCGCAGAAACCCAACTTTGACAGTTTTGAAAGGATGGGAAACTGAAAAAAAATTGGAAATAATAAAAAATTGATAAGCCAGAATATGAGAAAATGAATGTAAATAAATTCTTTGTTGTTCATTTAATTAAGTTATGTACATATTATCAGTAAGTTAGTTGTTATTTAATAATAAGAGTAAAATTCAAGAAAATAATCAGATGAATGTGAATGTGAGAAAATCTCTATGGAAACGAGAAGTTGTGATTGTGAAGCCGAATATTTTCCTCATATATAAAATGTCCCATAAGAGCAATGAAATTATCGAAAACTTGCAGCGGTAATTGCATTGTATCAAGTCACCATAAAAACACATTTGAAACCGTTTCGCTAGAAGCCAGTAAACAACACAAATGAATGTCAGATAGACTTCAAAAATAGAAAAACATCTCGCGTTTTGGTGAGTGCTCCATACAATCTATAGAGGAAAGTATGAATGAACAGAAAATAACATTTCCTTAAGAATTTATTTATTCGTGAAATATTCCAATGAATTACATTCGTGCATAAAATTGACCAGATAATTTTGCATTCAAGCGTGATATCTTATACAAATTGCATTCGGTTATTTTCTTATTTTGTAAAAGAGCCCTCGTCCTTCGGACTCGGGCACTTTCGTCAAAATATGAAAATAAACTCTTGCAATTTTTAGATATCACGCTTTCTTGCAAAATTATCGGTAATTTTTATGCACTCGTGCAATTATAACCGATAATTCCAACTCACCGTTGAAATCAGAGCAAGATCCATCCAGCCAGCGGAAGGAAGGAACTCTATCATCAAGAATCTCCGATTGAAGAAGGTATTTGTGCGAAATGAACATTGGTATCAACATTTCCTATCGCCAGTTATTCACAAACTATTCTGAGAGTATTGGTTTCTTCAACTTCATAACATTAAGCGGTGATGTTTGCAACGAACTGACGTATTCGGAACGGTATTCAACATCATTAATGAACTCGAATCACGTACGGCCGTGATCAAATGTGAAACACTTATAGCTACTGGACTTATAATTTTGAAAATTTGTATATAAAAACGGTTCATGTCAAAAGATTTTGTCTTGAGAAATAACATTGTTTGATAGTGAAATAAGGTAGCTATCTCCTAGTTCAGGGTAGGTAGATAAAATTATTTCTCAAATTCAGAGAGAAAATAATATTTTTCCCATTTTACATTTTTTTTCAGTTCGACTCAATTCGATACTTTTCACATAAATCAACAAAAAAAAACATTTTTGAACAAATTTATTTTATTTTCTTTATTACAAAATATTGGAAAAAATGACATCAAGAGACTCCTGAAGCTGCAACCCTCCTGAGAGCTGAGACAATCTCATGTTTTTGCAAACAGACTGAGCTGTAAAAGAAAAAGGTAATATAGAAGGAGTAGGTGAAGAACCTTCTTTACGGGCCTCCCAACATTATTATTTACAATTTTCAACTTGAATTTTCCATTTTCATCAGCATCTTGTTCACATTCTATTTACTATACACAAATTCTTGTCAATTCCTCTGCCCCATATATATGATATATATATATATATATATATATATATATATATACATATATATATATATATATATATATATATATATATATATATATATATATATATATATATTTATTTATATATAAAAAACCGTCTAAATTCTCTGGTCTATCACAATTTGCATTCAATTCGAAATGCCCACCACAATACAACTAGCTGTTTCTGGCTTTGGCCTTCATCAGCTGTGGGTTGGCAGGGTCCTCGTATCGAAGACAAATTGTGATAGACCAGAGAATTTGATGATCCATTTATCAGTTTCCTTCCTGATTCATCTTGCTTCATAGCAAATAACACCTTCTCTGTATATATATATATATATATATATATATATATATATATATATAAAAAGAAACCTTCTGGAACGAAGGTGTGTCAATGTCTTTGGTATTTTTTTATCTTTGTTCTCATTGAATTTCTTAGTAACATTGTTATTTATTTCAAGAATATTTTTCATTGAAATGAATCGCTACCAGATGGTAGTTGTTCACGTTTCATTTCACATCAAACAGTGGGAAATTTTTGTCTCAGCGAAAAAAGAGCTGATAGTTACTGTGCATATTTTCTCTTGAAAGATGCGCTTTTTCCGAACTGACTGAGAAGTCTGTATACATTTTTGTATCGGATTTTGAGTATACCAGGTTGAACGAATCAAAGAAACCTGTCCCCTTTACGATTCTCTTCGTGGAAAAAATCTTGAGAAGCTTGCTGCGATACCGAGGGTTTGCAGGGCTATATTTTTCCGATTATGGGATGAATACTGTTGCCATTTATTTCATAAAGGTTTCTTTGGCAATCGAGCCAAGCATTAAAACCCGAAGGAGTTCACCTTTCTATGAGAGAGATTTATTTATATGAACAACAAATTTTGGCTGATCTGTCTAGGAAAACTGTTCCTCGTCAAGACATAGACAAAAGTTTGCAGGATGGTTTTTTACGGTAGATGAAACCATGATGCATTTTATGATATGACTCCGAAATCCACCTCAGAACCATAGTAGTCGTATTCCATTGAGTGTTGGTGCATACAACTAACAATCATCAACATATATAAATAAACTTCACAATAGGTTGGCGTCCCTGGCGCTGAGGCACACTTTGCAAAATGAAGAGATGAATACAAAAAATTTATATCCAACTCAATCCTTTGAGATATGTCTCACAGATATGGTTTCTATTGAGTATAAACTTCGAATAATTGGGGTGAAAGATGAATGCGTCATCCTGTATTCATCTCCACCATTCACTAGAAGAACATCGATGAAGTTCTTTCGAAGAGTTTCGTCAAAGTTTCATAAACTTAACATCAAACAGGGACAAAACCACGCTTGGAAACTTTGGCAGCACATCACGACCTACTTGTCAAGTTGTTACATGGCAGGTTATAACTCTGTCAATGTAAACAGTTTGTGGGTAGTATTGTTTGCGATGAATCTATTCGATGATTTATGAATTGTCACTCACTTTAACTGGCACAATAAATCACCCTAAGGCAACTGTGCTATTATTTCTGGTAATAATTTTTTGTGTGAAATCTAAATGTTACAATGGAATTGTTTCCTTTCGGTATCGAAATAGTTAATCATGATTCAGGAATACAATAAAAAATACTGATAATACTTTTATCAAAGAAAATGTGTAAGATAGAGCTTTCATTTATAAGGCGGAGAATGGATGAGATGATTCAATGAGAGGGTGGAAAGGTAACTTTCAAGTTCACAGATACCCAATGTGAAGTTTCAACTGAAGACATCCGATGATGTTATGGCAAAATGACAACCAATTGAAAAATCATTGAAAAAATGGAATGTTCAACAAGCACACATCCTGTGGGTTGTTTATATAGCATTCACTTGCAAATGCATGTTTAAACTTCATAACAGGCAAATGTTGACGAACCTCTTGATGCTCGAGGTGTGTTTTTCTAATTTTTCAATAAATGTTTTAGAATAAGTGAAAGATCTTGTAATTCGTGAAACTAGTTGAAACACCAATTAATAGACAAGAAACAATGGACTAATAGTGGACTAGGTGCTGCGAAGAAAAGGTCTCCCTCTCCTCATAGATACAGACAAGTATTCGTTGAGGATCTTCTATGAATACCTAGACAGGACAAAATACGATAATATCTTAAAGCGAATTCTTTCGATCGAGGAGATATGAAACATTGAATTCAAATTAATTTGTACTGATAAAGTAGTCTGATTTGCAACATTACCATTTTTCTAAACTGAATTTTGAAAGATATTCACTGTTCTGATTAGAGTTGATTTTGTTGCCGCCATCTTCTGACTGCTGTGAAATCAATAGGGTATTCTATCAGTGCAATTCAATGTCAATAGATGTCGCTGTGAAACAAGTAGATACAGTCAAGTTTCGTTTATTGAAATATTGTTTGTTGTCATAAGTTCTCAGTTAGCCGGTATGAAATTAATCTTCAACGGAGATTCTCCAGGAAAAAAATTCGTTTCATAACCTAAGTTAATCGGGGTTGGCAACATTAATGAAATGGATCGTCTTGTAAATTTATTTGAAGAAATTTGACATTGTCAGTTTCAATTCTGTCAGTCTTGGACATTCACTGAGTGACTGAACTTCCGGACAGGCTTGGAATTTTATACGTGGAGATTTTGAAATAAATCTTCATTGAAGGGTTGTCAAAATTAAGTAAATATTTCGTTGAAAAATCAAGACAATTGCAGGTATTTTGTATTTTTGGAAACAAACCCAAAAAACTATTCAGCCATAAATATAATAAATGATATTTTGGGATGTTGTGGATGATATACTGGGAAACCTCAGAAGCGAGGTTATTCAGATACCCCTTAGTGTCTCTTGGTGATTACACCTTGAAGGAAAGGTATACTTTTCCATTCTCTTGGCAAATACTTGCTAGAATAGCCTCTCTTCCTTTCTAAGGTTTGTTGTATTGTGTTTATTCACGTTTCGTTTCGAGATCACTGCGGTTAGTCTGGTAGCTACTCTGTACGTTCCGTATCACCTATACCGACCACCTATTATACCGGTTCCTGTCCGGAGACAAGGCATATCTCATTTCCGAAGATCCCAGACGGTACAGTTCTGAGCAAAATTATTTCCAAATATTGAATTGAACTGGCCGTTACATTATGAAAATCCATCTAGAGAAATATATCACAGTTTTGCATAGAATTCTCACTGACAATGGGTTTACCACACCGCGACATATATTTCACTATACCATATATTTCTCAAGCAGCATACAAAATATTTTCTGTACATGTTTCTATAGATATGGTTCAATCAATTGATACCTGATTGGAATATACTTTGTATTATATTTTTCGCTTTGGTCCACTGTATTATATAAATAGTGTACACAACACACTAGTAAGCACTCAAAATCATTCGATCGTCAAATGAAAATTCCCACTGAATATTGAGAGATGGATAAAAATATATTCACCGCTTTGTTGCCAGGAAACTACTAGATATAGTATGAAAATGGGGTGTCGGAATCGTTCATGAATATATCTGATTCGAGCAATTGCAGTGAAAGTATCCTCTAAATGCTCAATCGTCCATTCCAAAGTGCAACTAATACCCTCTCGCTACTTCCGTAGATAAGATCTAATTCACAAACCGAGAACAGAAATGTGCACATATACCCAGCTCCTGCAGTCCACAACAGCGTTTGCGGTCAGATAAAGCGGCAAATATCAGCCTCCTGACCTAATGGGGCTCAGAGTGCAAACTACAGACCGCGCCGCGTTCAACGAGTAACATTTGCATTATTCGTGTTTACACACATTATGGCTTCATCCGCTCGATTGCTTTCACAGAATTCCAGATGGTTTGCTCGCTCGGGAAACGTTTCCAAACAAAAAACAAATGGAAAATGCTTTCGGTCGGGGCGACCAGACGTTCTGCTGAATTCGTCCTAGGGAGTGAGCGAGTGTTGGATTGCTCTCCATTGCCAAAGAAATACTTTTGGTTGCATATCAAACCGAAATATATGTTTGGTGATGAGGTCTCTATGAATGGCTACCAAATTGATTTCGTCTACTTTGCAGTATGATCCAGTGGAAATAATGTATATAGTTGATCATGGAATGAAGCCAAACATAAAAATTCAGCGAACGACATTCATAAAAACCACATGAGGCTTGAATATAGGGTAATAGAAACCTTTGAACTCATGCGCATTCGACATACCGCGATTTCGATAGGAGCGGAACATATTTCTGTTTGTGAAATGCGGCACTGAGTCATCTGAGTTTGTTCGCCAATTCAAGTTTCTTCAACGCATTATCACACTGTCGTAATTCATCCTTGTTTCAAATGTTATTATTCATTCCATTTTCACTCTCAATTTTGTTTATAGACGTAGGTTCAGTTTCCTGGTGAATTTTTGAGTACATGGCTCCGAACACCAGCTCTTGTTTGTTACGTTATTTTAATAAATATCGTTTTTGATTCCATCTCGAAGCATGGTCGTAAACGATGAGGTCACCACGGCATAGCGGAGTGAAAAAAGTGATTGACCTAATAGAATCATCGCGTGATTTTCTCAATTATAAAGTCATCTTCTCATGATATCTCAATGAGAAGATTTTTTTTTGCTTCAACCTCATACTGCCATTTATCAGTGATAGAAAGGGTAACTTATGATATTTTTGTTACAAACGCTATCGACTCCAAGCAAATTCTTCAGTAAGTAGTACGTCTTGTTACTAACTTCCTGCGCATTCCTTAGGAGCACCATGTTAATTCACGGATACGTCCATAGTCAAACGTGGAAAAGTTATTTCCCAATACGAAACATAATTTTTTAACATGTTTCCCTTTTACAAACAATATCGAGAGCCGTTGAAAACTTGCACTTTTTGACACAATACTACTTTCCTTTTCAGTTTTCACCAACAACGGGTTAACAAAACCACAAGTGTTGCGACATGAAATGCAGTAATGAAAAACCACCCTTCAACGGTACGATATTCATAACCATACTGAATGCGAGGAATATATCATAGTCCGATATTCAACCCGCAATTCATCAGACTCAGCAATATAAATTCCAAATTACTGATTAGTGAAATATATCTGATGTTTTACGTTGATCAAACATAAAGATTGATGACCACTTAGATGAAAGAGCATAGAAGAGATTTTCAGAAAGGGTAGAAGTACTGACAAAGTATCCACGCCAGTGTCACAATTTTACTGAACAAACCAACAATCAAATAATTCAATGAGAATTTCCTACAGAATTCGGGAGAGAAGACATATTATCTTTAGGAATGTCGACAAGGAAAGTTATACAAGTTTTTTTTTTTTTTTCGATTCGATATCTCATTTCCAGGAGAGTACGTAACTGCCGAAATGATTGACCAATTTTGCTTTTTTATCATATTGCAGTTACGTAACAAACATACGAATTTATTCAGAAAGCAGATTACATGATGATCGAAGAGACATGAAGCCAAAGTATGTGTTCTCTTTCACTCTCAATCGTTCTGATGAATTATTGTTTTCACTTGGCATTGCCAATAAATAGAATATAAAAGAGAAGCTTCCATTTGAGAATGAGATTATCTGGATCTGTGAAGTCGGGTGTACCAAGCACAAGCTCAGCCGGCACTTAGACCTCATTATGTTAATTGTATATTCTCCTGGAAAAATAAAGGAGATCCCTGTCTCAGATCGACTTAAGGCCTGCCGATTCAAAAAGCGACAACGTTGCTGAGAGGTCGCTAGTGTCAGCCGAAAATGGATCCACGGATTCGAGAAAATGCAGTCGCAGAGTACATGTTCCACTATCTCATCTTGATTACATTCCCGGCATAGGGGTATCTCAACTTGTTTCAACCTGAAAAGACGTTTACACAGTTTGCAGTGTCCATTTGGGATCCTCACCAGTTCGTGGAGGTATTATCGTCTGGTCATTGCTTGACAGTTGCTGCAGTTTCTTGTTGGGGTAGGGCAAAAGCTCACTGGCCAGTCCATTGCTTCAACACATCTTGCTATGGATTTCCGGTGAGAGTGTTCTTTAATGAGGTCCGTTTCCACAGAAAGAGTTAGGTTATTGTAGGAATAAGATCTGGTTTATCGGAGTTTTGCCGCCTTTTTGGCTAGTCTATCTGCAATAAGGTTCCTTTTTTTATTTCCATTGCCTTTGATCCAGCTGGGAGTGACCACGTTGCTCTGTGCAGATTTCACCAGGGCCTGATAGCATTCTAGTATCAGACGTGAAGCGACTCGTGGCCTGTCCGAGGCTAATAGTGCTTATCTCTAGTCTGTATAGATATGTACATGCATGCTTGTGAAGTTTGTGTAGGTTAATTCTTTTGCCTTGGATGGTGTGGTTTTTATGGATCCTTCAATGGAGGGGCATGCTGTTTTCTGGATTTGGTTTAGTTTTTGGGTTGCTTTGATTTGTTGAATTTTAGGCCACCAAACAACAGTTCCATATGTGAGCATTGGTCTAATAGGGTCCAGATCCGCCTATGTCGCGACGGCATCATTCGTGAGATATGTTTGATTCTGTTGTTGTGTGAGTTCCATGTTAGTTTGCTGTCAAGGGAAACGCCGAAGTATTTGATCTCTCCAGCGAAGCTCTGTTTGAAATTGAAGAGACTGGGCGCCCTCAGTACCACTTTCTTCTTTTTCTTGGTGAAGAGTTCCATCTCTGTCTTATTCGAACTGATAGACAGATACTGTTCTATGTACCACGTTTCAATAATACTGACAGCGGTTCGCATTCTATTGCAGAGTTCTTATACTCTCATTTTGACAGGATGATAAATAAGGTCATCTGCATAGGCTATTGTGTAGTTGCTGTGAGGCTGAGCGGTGCCCGCGTGCGGAACATCATTTTGGCGAAATCCAGTTATATTTTCTTTATCCAACTTCTATTGAAAATAGTAATTGATGAATGATCCACTAATAACAGAAAAATATTCTCAATCTGTCACTTAAAACTAGAACTCTCATTGAAGTAAATAGATGTTATTTGTCATAACTAGAGATCATATCATATCTACTATTTTGGAGTAATTGATCAATAATTTGACAAAAAGACTGTCAACGAAGTTTTTGATCTGTCAATTCCATATTACCTTGCTGCCAAGGGTAACACTGAGGTATTTGACCTCTTCAGCGAAACTCACTTTGAATTCGAAGAGACTGGGCGCCCTGAGTCCTGCTTTCTCCTTTTTCTTGGTGAAGAGTACCATCTCTGTCCCATTTGAACTGGTAGACTGTGACTGTTCTATGCACCACGTTTCAATAATATTGAGAACAGTTTGCATTCTTCCGCAGAGTTCTCATACTTTCCTGTTGAGAGCATGAGAACGTCATCTGCGTAGGCTATTGTGTAGGTGCTGTAAGCCTGAGCGGTGCCCGCCTGCAGAACATTATTTTGGAACCCTCAATTAATGTACGAAATCCATATATCCATATATTTTTTCTTCAAATTTCATTTTTATTGAAAATAATAACCAATGAATTATTAATTATGAACAAAATAAAAACATCTTCAATCCGCCACTTGAAACAAGAACTTTTATTGAATCAAATAGATGTTTTTGTCATGATCAGAGATCATATCATATCTACTATTTGAAGAACTCAGTACTCGGTCAATTATACTTGAAAAATAATGACTTCAATTGCGTTTTTGGGATCTCAAGGTGTTTCATCCCTATAATAGGGAAGCCCAAACGGGGATTTTGAGTAGTATGTCAAAGTATGTACGGTGACCGAGATCCCGGTCACCGTACATACCTTGCGTATATCGAGCGATTTAGGGAACATAGTACGCCTATGTCAGCGGGCGCGGTCGTGGACCTTGTTACCCCGTTGGTACTCCGCCCATGTCCGCTAACGGTCGTCGTCGACATGTTGAGACCTGCAAAAGCCCGAACGGCGAGTTCCCAGGCTCACGTGCAAGGCGGCTCTTTTGTCGGCATGTTCGTCAAAGATATCATCGAATGATTAATGGGTTTTCGGGTGAATCCCCACAACCGAGCTGTTTACGAAAACAAGCAAACGTGATGACTCATGCGTTTTTCCGAGAATTGCAGAAGGTCATGCCTGAGAGACTTGCAAAACAAAGCATACGTGCAAACTTGATGACTCATGCGTTTTTCCAAGAATTGAGGAAGATCGAAAATTCCAGAACACGATACAAACAAAATACGTGGGGAATCCCAGGTGACGCAAGCGCTTTTCCGAGAAATGCAGACGGTTATACGCAGCTCGCCAGCGGGCGGGACGCGGCGCGGGAGGGGACTGCGTCAACTTGGCTATGATCGACAAGCGACGCGCATCATTTTGCTTCGAGAATTCGACGAGTGAACATCTCTCAGTCAATACGCTCTCTCTCAATCAACAAAGTGTTGTGTTTGTGTCCAGTGTCTTCATACGAAAAAATGTAAGTACCTTTTTTCCTTCATACTCGGGAGTGTTTTTTCGCGCAAAACGGCTCTCATACAGGTTGAGTGCGATCTTCGACATATACAGATCGAAACTTTTTCCGTTGGCTCAGTGTGATTTTTTTTTTGAACGGCATATACAGTGTGTGTCGAAAACTTTTTCCGTTGGCTCAGTGTGAATTTTTTCGAACGGCATATATACAGTGTGTGTCGAAAACTTTTTCCGTTGGCTCAGTGTGTGAGTTTTTCGATCGGCATATACAGCGTGTGTCGAAAACCTTTTTTCTGTCAAAGTGTCCCGATTGCTCATGACATTTTTTTTTTCCAAATATTTTTCATGTGGGGTGGGTTAGCTCATACAGTGTGTGAGTTTTTTCGAACGGCTCATACAGGGTGAGCCAAAAAAAAAAATTCTCGTATTTTTCGGCTGGGGGGCAAATTTTTTTTCCTTTGGGCACTTGATATTTTTTTCTGAAACGATGATCACTAATTTTAGATGGAAATTACAGATTTAAACGCAGTCGCCAGCTCATCTGGATATAAGCAGACTATTCCGCTGAGCAGCTTGCAGAAAAACCTGCCCTATCCTATTCAGAAGCTGCGTCTTGTGAAGACAAAGTTTGGGGAGGCCGTCGTTGCAGATCTCCCAGATAACGAAGTATTCCTGCCTAGACGAGTGTTGGCAGTCCTGCGGGATAAATTGGAGCAGTTCACTCCAGGAAAATACTCGATAGTCATCAAGGACGGGGGAGCTACCGCCGCCGCAAAGACAATCCCCTTCGAATTTGTCGAAAACTGATTGAGCAGGTGAGAAAAATACTCTGTTTGCACCATATTTCCACATAAAACCGAATAATGGCAGACATATCCGCCGTCAGTGACGAAATGATCGCAAAATTTGGGGAAATTCGGAAAACTTTGGGGACAAAATTCAGCGCGGCGGAACGCGAACTTTGGCTAAAGCATAGCAAACGATCTGTTTGTATATTGAAAAAAGCTATTCGGGTGTCGGATTCCTCTTCAATCGGCATTTTGAGAAAACTTCAAACAAATTTAGGCCATGTCAAACTTTTTCAAAATTTTGTGAAAAATCCAGTCGAGGGGCGGGGGTTGGCAGCGGGGGGAGGGGCGCGAAAATTGACGAGCCGTGTTATCTGGGAGGACTTGATTTCCACCTTTCAGGGGCGCGTACGTACAGGGGTGATCATAAACTTGAAGCACAAAGATGTACTTCAATTTTTCAGCGACGCTTTCAGCCTATTCAAGCGTCGCATAATGAACGCACTGAAGAAGGTCGGAGCGTCGCTGAAAGTGAATGCAGCTTTTTGCGGAGAGTTCATCAAAATTTCCGCCGATCAACATGAAAGTGTGGAAATGAAGTACTTCAACACTAAAAACGAAGTAATTGACCAGGGGACGGATTTGAAAGCGTGGTTCAAGGAAAATATCGAGGGAAAAATTTTGACCAAATTAGACGAATTCAGCGGGAGGGAAAGCGGGTGGTCTTTGAGGAAAATCGTGAGTTTGGAAATAATTATCAATAAAGCGGGATTCGGGAATGGGCTCGGTTCATCTTTCATCGAACTTCCGGAACCAATCAAGAAAAAACAAGCATGCATCAACGTCAAAAACGATGACGATGCATGTTTCGCTTGGGCAATCGTTTCGGCTCTATATCCATCTCCGGCAGGGAAAAATCCTGCACGTACATCATCGTATCCGGATTGGCGTGAAAAACTGAATACAGAGGGTTTGAAATTTCCCGTGACCATCAAACAAATCGACAAATTCGAAAAATTGAACTCAATTTCGGTCAATGTGTTCATTTTGGAATTGATCAAACCATCATCAGACGCTCGACCCTATTTCGATGTTGCTCCCATTCGACAGACAAAAAAGAAATTAGACAGACATGTAAATTTACTTTTGATCGAACAAACCTACACACCAAAAACAATGACTATGACCCACTACCGACAATATACGAGGAAGACGATGACGATACGGACGATGACGTCACAAAGATCCGCGGACATTACTGTTGGATCAAAGACTTGTCTCGACTTGTCAGTAAACAACTCAGCAAGCATACGAGTAAAAAATTCATTTGCGACCGATGTTTGAATTACTTTTCGACGCAGGAGAAACTCGACAGTCATACGGTTGACTGCGAGGCACAAAATTCATGCAAAATTAATTTTCCAAAATACACACATATCGAATTTCGAAATTTCGTTTTCAAGGAGAAAGCTCCTTTTGTGATCTACGCGGATTTCGAGAGCATTTTGGAACCGTTTGATGACAGTTTGACCAAATCCAAAATGTGTAATACCCAAAAATACCAAAAACATTCGGCTTTCAGCGCAGGTTTCTATTTCAAATGCACTTACGACGATTCTTTGTCGTTTTACGATAGCCATCGGGGGGCAGACTCGATGGAATGGTTCGCCGATCGAATGAAGGACATTGCCAAAGAGGTTGAGGCCAAAATCCATCATATCGTACCGATGGATGTATATTCGTCGGGCCGAGACTCTGCCAAAGTCTGCCACATTTGCGAGCTCCCCTTCAAGGCGGAGGACGCAAAGGTGGTCGACCACGACCACTTCACCGGATTATTCCGGGGCTGGGCGCATGCGCAATGCAACCTCCAGTACAAGAAGCAGTTCGTAGTGCCCATTGTGTTCCACAACTTGGGCGGCTACGACAACCATTTCATCATCAGGGACTTGGCTAAACGTGGACGCCTAGTCCTGTTGCCGATCAATAAGGAAAAGTACATTTCCTTCACACAGTACGACGAGGAGACGACCATCAAATTCCGCTTCATCGACTCTTTCCGATTTTTGAGTATGAGTTTGGATGGGCTGGTGCGCACGATGAACACTGAAGACTTGCGCGCAACGCGCAAAGAATTCAGTCACGTGAGCGCCGAACAATACGAACTGCTCACGCGCAAAGGGGTATTCCCATACGACTTTGTCGACACGCTGGACAAACTGGAGTGTACACAGTTGCCAGCTCTCGAGGAATTTCACAATAAACTGAACGATTGCGACATCACCGAAAGCGAGTACGAGCATGCGCAACGGGTGTGGCAATCGTTCGGGGTGAAAACCCTCGGCGAATATTCGGATCTGTACATGAAAACCGACATATTGTTGCTGACCGATATCTTTGAGAATTTCCGCAAGATCGGCCACAGCACCTACGGGCTCGATCCCGCTTGGTACTTCACCATGCCCGGCTATACGTGGTCGTGTATGTTGAAGTACACAAAGTGTAAGCTGGAACTCCTCAGAGACGTCGACATGGTGCTGTTCATAGAGCGGGGCATTCGAGGTGGTATCAGCCAGTGCTGTAACCGCTACTCGAAAGCCAACAACAAGTACATGGCCGAGTTCGATCCCTCGAAACCGTCCAAGTACTTGACGTATTTCGATGTCAACAACCTCTATGGATGGGCCATGATGGAACATTTGCCGGTGGGCCAATTCAAATGGGTCGAAAACTTCGAAGATCTGGATATTCGCAACGTTTCGGACTCGTCCGACGTTGGGTATATCCTCGAGGTCGACTTGGAGTACCCCGAGCATCTCCACGACAAACATCGAGATTTTCCGATGTGCGCCGAACACCGAGTACCGCCAAACTCAAAACACCCAAAATTGATGACCACCCTGTACCGAAAGGAAAGATACGTCGTACACTATCGGCTACTGAAACAGGCACTAGCGCACGGACTTGTACTCACAAAAGTACACAAAGTACTTCAGTTCAAGCAGCAGGCTTGGCTCAAGCCCTACATTGAACTGAATACGAGGTTGCGGGCGCAGGCGACCACGACCTTTGGCAAAAACCACTACAAGCTTGCCAACAACAGTGTTTTCGGCAAAACAATGGAAAACATCCGAAAACACCGAGTGGTGAAACTGGTCAACCGGTGGCACGGCAGGTATGGTGCCAAAAATCTCATTAGCAGTCCGAAATTCCACAGTCGAACCATCTTCGACAACGACCTCATGGCTATCGAACTCCTCAAGTGCGATTTGGAGTTCAACAAACCCCTGTATATCGGCATGTCCATCCTCGACATATCCAAGGTCCGCGTATACGATTTCCATTACGATTTCATGAGGAAAAAGTATACGCGAGACCAGTGTAAGCTCATGTATACCGATACGGACTCGTTGGTGTACGAACTCACCTGTGATGACGCCTACCGAGATCTCATTGCGTCTCACCTGGATAAATTCGATACGAGCGATTACCCAAGCGATAACCCATTCGAAATTCCGCAAGCAAACAAAAAAGTACCCGGTTTGATGAAAGGTGAAGCCAACGGGTGCATCATGACAGATTTCGTGGGGTTGCGGGCAAAAATGTACACTTTCAAAATTCAGGGGCAAAAATGCGTCAAAAAGTCCAAGGGGGTCAAATACAATGTGGTCGCGAACGATATCACCTTTGAGGATTACCTGAAGTGCTTGCAGGAAAATCGCGAAAAACTCGCAACTCAAAGGTGCAATCGTTCGTAGGCGCACAACGTTTTTAGTGTTGAACAGACGAAAATCGCGCTAAGTCCTCACGATGACAAGAGGAAACTGATCCCGAATAGCTTCGATACATATCCGTGGGGCCATTATTCGGTTTTGGAGGACGTCGTCGACGACGTTTCCGAAAACGCCGGCGGTTCAGTGAACCCCGACGCTTTCGAAAACGTCGACGTCATGGAAGATGTTGACGACGATGACTTGGTGTAAAGTTGAGTTTTTTTCCCCATCTGTCTCAACAATTGTACATATCAATATATATATAGAGAATTATATGTTATAGGAAATATATATACTTGTATCTGAAATCTACTGACTTTGATTTTGTGTGTGTGAGAGAGAGAGAGGCCCTTCAGGCACACATCAAAAATAGCAAGTTTTTTTGCAAGCAAAAAACATGCCATTTTTGAGGCGAAAAAACAGCACAAAAACGGTGCGTTTTTGACGCGTCAAAAGTGACCAAAATACGACGTTTTTTGCGTGTTTTTTCGATGCTCATTTTCGATGCGTCGAAGTGACAAAAAACCTTCGTTTTTCACGCGTTTTCACGCATCGAAAATGAGCGTCGAAAAAACACGTGAAAAACGACGTTTTTCTGTCACTTCGACGCACCGAAAATGAGCACCGAAATATCGTGAAAAACTGGTCGTTTTTCGATGATTTTTGTGCGAAAATGAGTCGATCAAAATCGCCAGTTTTTCCCATAAGAATACATGTAAAATGGGATGAAAATTGTGCAGTTTTCATCGACTGTTTCTCGCCCAAAATTTGTCATTTTCAAAGTGACCAAAATACGTCGTTTTTTGCCTGTTTTTTCGATGCTCATTTTCGGTGCGTCGAAGTGACAAAAAAACCTTCGTTTTTCACGCGTTTTCACGCATCGAAAATGAGCGTCGAAAAAACACGTGAAAAATGACGTTTTTCTGTCACTTCGACGCATCGAAAATGAGTGTCGAAAAACACGTCAAAAATGGTGCGTTTTGATGCAATTTTTTCGTCGAAAAAACTGCATCAAAAATGGCGCGTTTTTCCGACGAAAAAAATGGCATCAAAAACCTCAAAAATAAGACACACAGTGTACGTACAAACAAGTTTATTCATCTCTCAATAGATCATTCAAAATATTGGTTCTATAGTAGAAAAGATAATCGTTCATGGCGTTGCTCAGCAAACTGTCGGGGCAGATGTCGCTGAACGTCGTCAGAAGTTGCATGCCTCCCACGGTGGCGTCCGGGTTGGAGCGAAAGTAGCGTCTAACGCCATCTAGCAGATTGTGGTAGTAGGCACAAAAGTTGATGGAATCCAACATGGCGACTCGGTTCTTCACTATTGTGCTGTTCGCCGAGAAGATTTTCCAAACTTCATTTTCCTGCAGCTCCAAGCACTCACCATGCTTCTCCACGAGCAGCATTCTTGTATCTTCCCAGATGGTCTGCGTCACTTTGCAGTAGTCGCCCACTGGGAAAGTTATCGGATCATAATCGTCGGTGATCGGTTCGGTGAAAAAGTCATCCATTTTCTGTTGAAACAGGTCACAGAGCACAGACCATTCGTAGGCACTGAAGGAAATCTTCGAAAACTTCGCCCACCTGTACGGATGAGCGAGTATGATGGACGGGCTGAAGGTTCTTGCCGGAGAAAGTCCCACACGTATTTCGAAACTCTCCACAATGAAGGAGAACTGCAGCAACATATGTTCCTCGATTCTGGCAGCCATCTCGTACTTCTCCAATATACGTGTCAAATGTCGATCAAAGTTGCCGTCTGTCGAATACCAATTGGATTCGTCACTACTGCCGCCGCCGCCACTGAATCGACCCGAACTCGAAAGCATACTTGTGATGCTGCAACCGCTTGAATAGCCACTATCTTGACTCATGACTGAAGTTGAACTGAGAGGGACGCGGCCCAGCGCAACACTAAGCATCGTCTTCCCCCACCACATCGGAGCAGTCTATCCAACTGTTGTGTCGGTCTTCAAAACCGAGCCACTTGACGTATATCTTCTTTCCTTTTCTGCGCAATACCTTTTCGATGAGATAGACGTCTGGGTTGCGCGTCTTTTGCAGTTCTTCCTCGTAGAACGCACCTTTTATGGGGTTGCCCTGTCGGTCTTCCAGCATATACGTTATGGGGTTGGTAACCCTGACGGCGCTCACAACGAACAGCTCTGTGGTCCAGTTGGGCACATAACCTTTCTCGAAAACGTGTTTCGTCTTGGAAATGCGTACGACGTCACCTTTCTTGAACTTGGGCGCTCGTCGCACAACTTTTCGATTCGAATATGCGTACTTGACGACGATTTTTTCGTTGGATTTGTTCACTTCGGAGGGCTTGCAGCCGATCGTTCTATGTTTGGTGGCGTTGTATTCGTCGGTGATTTTCGGCAGAACGTCCAACCACTTGTACGAACCCTTCAAGCTGAAATACTTGAACAATTTGGCTTTGAGCGTCCGTATTACCCGTTCTGCAATGGCGGCTTTCATGATGGTATACGTGTTGTAGTGGTTGATGTTCCTCTCACGCATCAGACTTTGAAATTTGGCATTGAAAAACTCTGTGCCCTGATCGGTGTGTAGATTTTTGGGACACCGCTGCGACTTGTCGAGGATGTCCTTGAATGCCTCGGTGATTTCGGCCCCCGTCTTCGTTTTCAGCGGCCGCGTCCATAGAAATTTCGAGAAGCAATCGATGACCACCATTATCATGGTGTGGTTTTTATTGAGAGTGCTGTACAACCGCAAATCGGCCAAGTCCATTTGCCAAGTATCGTCCAAGCCCCTGACGATGGTTCGGCGTCGCGGAAACCTTCGACGAGCCTGCCGATGCAGTTCGTCCACCACGTGTTTTTTCGTAGCCATATCAATGCTGCTGCTTCGATTCCAGATCGATAATGACCTTACCGTCCAGGTGTTTGCCCAATTTATCTTGTATTTCGAACATCATTTTGGATATGTCCGTCATTCGACCTTCCAGCAGAGTAAGTTGGTCCGAATCCAAATTCAGCCGCTTATTCAACGTATTTTCTTGCTCTTCGATGCGGCGTTTCAAACTTGTTATTTCCTTTCGCAAATCTTTCTTTGCACGTGCGCTTATCTCGTCTGCATACTTGCGCGATGAGTCATGCAGCGTTGCCACATGCCCAGTCATCGCTTCGTTCAGCTGAGACGCAATAGAGTCGACGTATCGCTTGGTGACGGCATCGCTGTCGACCTTCGGTTCTTTCAAGTTACAAATTTTCACATTCTCAATGTCCAAGTCGCCGTCGGGTCGCCGGACCCTCACTTACTTAAACACATGTCGGCTATTGTCACCCCGTATAACGAGATATGCTTTGATCCTCCAGGAATATCGTTTCCAAATTAAACATATTTCGGGTACCTCCAATGTTATAGCCGACGCCTTGTCGCGATTCGCCTGTTCTAGATTGCCCACGCCCCCTGACAAATGTTTTCAATTGTTGTTGTTGAAACTTCAGCCCCAGCTTTTGAAATCAATGAAAAACATAGCATCAGAGCAAATGAAAGATAAGAATATCCTTAAAATCATAGAAAATCTGCAAACAAATGTAAAATATTCTACAAATTATATTTTGTATAAAGGCGTGTTGTTTAAAAAAGGTAGCGAGGCGGACCGGCCCCTTTTATATTTACCTGAGAGTCTGGTGAAAGATTTTATTTTGGGCTATCATAGCGCTTTTGGGCATCCTGGGGTATATCGCACCTGGATGTGCCTAAGGGAAGAAATCTTCATTCCCAATTTACAGCGGACGATTAAAAGGTATGTTAAAGGGTGTGACGTGTGTCAAAAAGCCAAGATATCGGTTCTTCCAAATCCCCCACAGTGTCAAATCGTGCCCTCATCGAGAAATGACCTTATTGCTATCGATGTATTGGGTCCGCTAGTGCGTAGTCGAGGGGGCGCTTCCTATATTTTTGTGGTATTTAATGTATTCTCTAAATATGTCACGCTATACCCGCTGAAAAAAGCGACCAGTCGTTCCATGTTGTCTAAGCTGTTGAACGACTATTTTCCCAGACATGGTAAGCCTTTACGTATACTGTCTGATAATGCTACTCAGTTCAAGTCTAGGCTGTGGCAAGGTTCTCTCGAGGAGTTGAGTGTTAGGTTGGTTTATGTGTCGGTACGGCACGCATGCGCAAATCCCGCGGAGAGATGCATGCGGGAAATAGCTAGAATTTTAAGGACGTATTGTCACGATAAACACAGTAAGTGGGCCGTGAACCTACCCTTATTCCAGGAAATCATAAACTCAGTAGTTCACGAAACTACCGGATTTACCCCCGACGAGCTCGAATTCGGGAACGAGAAAAAAAGGTTATTACCAACTACCATATTTCCACCACTACCTCCTCCGATGCCTTATGATGCAAAACCAGCAAAACTGTTCTTGGCAGCGGAAACTTTCAAGGCAAGGGCCGCGCGCCGTGCCTTGCAGCACCCTGGTCGGCCCTACAAGCAATTCGTTCCGGGCGATCTGGTTCTCCTCAAAGCAAATAATCTTTCTTCTGCTCTCCGTGCTGAAACTAAGAAGTTGTTACTTCTGTTTGAAGGTCCGTATCGTATTAAAAAACAGATTAGGGAGAATACTTATGTCTTACAACAAATGGAGTCTGACGATGAACGCGGTGTGTTTCACGCTTCCCATTTGAAACCATACGTGCAGCCAACTTGATTGCCGCTCGCAAAAAAAAAAAAAATAGACTTTTTGCTCGGTTACTCCTGAGGGGGGATCGGATGCGACGAAACGTGGTATTCTGTGCCTGGCTGATTAATTTATCACATCGGCGACGTCGCGAAATTGTGTCGTCCGGATTTTAGCTACTCGGAACAGTAGTTGTTTATCGGGTTTTTTTGGGGATTTCTTTAAGAACGAAACTCGGCGCATGGGATTATCTTCGATTCATGAGAGAGCGGTGAAACCATATTTTAGCATACTGCAAACTTCACCAGTGAGAAGATCCACGAACTGCTTGTGGTTAGATGATTACAAAACACTTCATTCAGTGTTTTGATTCGGTGCCTGCATTTTTTAAGTAGGTGGCTGCCTTTTATTTTTTCTATACCTGTGATTTCCTACATATATATATATATATATATATATGTGTATATATATATGTATATATATTGTTGTGGTACATGTTTTTCTGTCCGGCATTGTGTAAACGTATTCGGTGTCATCATAGTTATAATTTTTTAGATTTGTCTCACGGCTTTTTCGAAGTCCACTGTCGAATACGTCAGAAATAAACGTTTCTCCACCATTTTGTGTGCCTCATCTTCGCCACTCTGAGAACCCGAACAAAAAACCCTGAGATTAGACTGTTTTGTAACAAGGGTATGAAACCATCGGCGACGACGCTCAAGGAGGCCGCCATCAACGCCTTGAAGGCGGCTCGAGTGGCCGTGAAGAAGGTTGGGGGAAGGAAACGCATTCGAATTCCCAGAATCATACCCATAGAAAATGCAAAATCAGGTGGAGTCCTACCTCTCATACCGCTGTTTGCCGGTTTGAGCGCTCTGGGCGCTCTGAGTGGGGGCGCAGCAGGAATCGCCAAGACGGTCCTGGATGCCAAAAACGCCCAAAAGAAACTCGACGAGGAGAAGCGCCACAACAAGGCGATGGAAGCCATCAACGACAAAGGATTGTACCTGAGGAAGAACGCCAAAGGTGGATACGGTCTCTTTCTGAAGAAACAAAAAAACTCCCAATAAAGCTACCCGATAGGGCGCTGTTCGATCACGAACTTCGTCATTACGCCAAGCAGTTGAAAATCGCGCATTTCCGCGGCGTCTTCATGCGGGACACGCTTCCCGCTAAAGCGCGTCGTCGGGAGTGCGCCATCGTCAACTTGGACGTTTCCCACAATCCTGGAACGCATTGGGTAGCTTATAGGAAGATAAACGATCGCGTCGAGTACTTTGACTCATTCGGCAATCTGAAACCGATGAGAGAACTTGTGCGATACCTCAAAGACTGCACCATCGTCTACAACAACGAACAATACCAGACGTACAATCAATACAATTGCGGCCATCTTTGTTTGCAATTTCTATGGACCACCGCGTAATGGACTTGTCCGAGGAGGAAATGTGGTTCGTCATCGTCGTCCTGATGAGGAACATTACCATCGAAACGTGGCTGTGGTTCCCCGAAGATGTACGCCAAAAGCTGAAACGTTTCCTGCCTTGCAACCGGAACTACAATCGTCACGTGTGGCCTGACGTTTGCGGCCCTCGCATGGAGACACGCTGTGTATTTTGTCTCAGATTGTATTACGAATAAACGTTGATTGACTTGTGGCTATTTATATCTCTGCACCTATCCATCCATCATCAGTCGTCATGTCGCAGCTGTTGAGAGTGAACAGTCACAATCACGTGTTTTCCTTTAGGCCGCAAGCGCCTATCGTGCTCAACCCGAACAAAGAGTACGAGTTGGCGTTGAGGTCGTTTCATTCGTACAACTCTATTCCGAACATCGAGAGAGGGTCAAAGTTCTTCTACTACGACCGTGAGGGCACACTCGAAACCATCGAGTTTCCTCGAGGATGTTACGAAATTGCCGATATCGAGGCGTTCATACGAAAAAAGATGAACATTTCGCACCTGAGCGGTGCAGAGCAAGATGCCACCTTTTCGCTCAAACCCAACAATAACACGTTGAAATGTGAAATGTACAGCAAGTACTTTGACATTTCGTTCGAAGAGCAGGGCAATATTGGACACATTTTGGGCTTTTCTTCGAAATTCCTACCTGTCAACCAACTGCATTCGTCGGATCTACCTGTCAACATTATAAAAGTATCGACAATACGTTTCGAGTGCAGTATTACTTGGGGAGCCTTCGACGGTGACACGCCTGCGCACACCATCTACGAATTCGCCATTCAAGTGGACCCCGGATACGCAATCAACGAAACACCTTCGAATCTGTTGTACCTACTGGTGATTCCGCAGCGAGAAATCACCAACGTTACCGTATTAGCCCTCGATCAGGACGGTCGACCCGTAGACTTTCAAGGTGAAAAAAGCACCATCGTCTTGGAGGTGCGAGTTGCCCGGGACAGATGGGACTGATCTTCGAATCCAATAAAGGAAAACGCGCTGCACGAGGTCAGTTAGTTGTGAAGCAGCCTTCAGAGCGTCACCACCACCATCAATTGACTTGTGCAAACAGAGCGTTCCTCAAACAAGTTCTTACCGCATACACATTGGGTGACGGTGCCTTCAAGAGCTATGCCGCAAACAAGCAAAAGAAGACGTAATGACTTTGAGTCGTCGACGTCGTCGACGGGGCCCTCTGAGCCACCGACCACGATATTCGACGTGTTTCGGAAGCCGAAATTCGACGAAACTATTCGCAAGGCCGAATACCGCTCGTACACACCTTTTATCAAGTCGTACAACTGCAACGATATCGTAGAGTTCAACATCAATCAAGTCGACTCGTATTTCGCCATGAACGAGTCTCAGATGTCGATCAATGGAAAGCTGGAAAATACCGGGACGGGCAACGTATCGCTCGCCCCCAATTTCGCCGCCTTCCTCTTCGACTCTTGCACCTACAGCGAGAGCGCTCGAGAAATCGAAACGGTTCGTGATCCTGGGATCGTAAGCGCCATCCGAGCCATGGTTTGCTATGAGCGCCAAGACTCCTCACTCATGGCAATAGCCGGATGGAATTATCCCGATTCTCCGCCTGTTCTCAACGATCAAGACAAGTCGTTCAGCGTACTTGTTCCGCTGAAGCACATATTCAACATTTTCAACGATTACCCGCTCATAACGTGCGGCAGACAGACACTTCGCTTCGTTCGAGCTCGCAACGATACCGATTGCGTAATCATACGAGAATTGGGGGCGGCGGCTGCTGCAGGACCCACCACCGTCAAAGTTGTCATCGAGAATATCGAGCTGAAAATCAAACACATCTATCCGAACGATGACATTCGGGAGCAGTTGATGAGGGCCATTCAGGCGGATGAACCTATTGTTATACCGTTTCGAAAATGGGAGTTGAACGAACTGCCTGCCATCACGAAGGACGCTAAACGAGAAATTTGGGCTGTCAAGACGAGTACGGCTGTGGAAAGACCACGTTTCGTCGTAGTATGTTTCCAGACGGACAAACGAGACGTCGCAGCTGCCGACCCGACGTCCTTCGATCACGTTCACATTCAGAACATTCGTCTGTCTCTGAACGGGGAGTATTGGCCCAATGAACGTATGCAGTTGGATTTCCAGCGAAATCACTATACGGACGCCCATTTCAATTACACCGAGTTCCTGCCGAGCTACACCAATATGGCGGCAAAGAAGTCGGCTCTCCTGAATTACGTCGCTTTCAAGGAGCGCGCCCTCTTCGTCATAGACTGCTCGAAACAAGAAGATCGGATGAAATCCTCGACGGTTGACGTCCGTCTCGACATCGAGGCCAGCGTGGGTTTTCCCGATAAAACCCGCGTATATTGCATCATCATACACGATTGTCTGATGGAGTACTTCCCCCTCACCGAAGTCATGAGAAATCTCTCATAGGCGGCGCTGCGGTGGTGGTGGGAGAAGTGGGAGAAGTGACGCTCTCTAGCGCGCTTCGTCATTCAGTTGCCAGCTATCACGAGTACAAGACGCACACACACACATCATGAGAATCGCTTTCGTCGACATACAAGGTTTCATCGTCAATGGGGCGTTCCACCCCAAAGAACTTACCATCCACATCGGACATCAGAGGCAGAATTTCCTCTTCAAGCCGCCAATGCCCTTTGTCGTGCTGACGGACAAAGATAAGAAGACCGCCCGCTATTTGGAAAAGTTCATACACAGCATCCCGTATTCTTCGGGGGACATTGAATACCACGACGTCGATGCCATCTTGCAGAAATACCTTCTGCACTCGGCCGAAATCATATATGTGAGAGGCAGTCAGAAAGCCGAGTTCCTCTCGAAGAAGGTACGAGAAATCGCAGTGGTCTTCCCCAATGTCCAGGACGTCTCTCAGTTCGACGGTACGACGCAGGGAATGGAGGAGAATTTCCAGCCAACGCCCACGCCATGCCCGAACCACATAGCCGCCGCCTACAATTCCAAGTTTATGTGTACACAGTTCAATGTGGACTCTATGCTTAGATGGTTCTCCAATAATGTTTTACCTCGTTGAGAGAAATGTATGTTTTTTCGATCAATAAATCGAATTTTCGAAAGGGTTGTTTTTTTTTTCTCTTTCAGATTGTGGGGTGGGAAAAAAAATGAAAAAACAAGAGTGTGGGGCACAGATCACTGTGCGATGGGTGGTTCTGAGTGTCGTGGATAGATGGCGTCCTCCGAGGCGGCGTCATCTGTCACTCACACTTATGAGTCGGCCTCACAGTGTCGTGGATAGATGGCGTCCTCGAAGGCGGCGTCATCTGTCACTCACCCTTATGAGTTGCCTCACAGTGGCGTGGATAGATGGCGTCCACGGAGAGTCGTCTCTCAGCCATCTGTCCAAAATGAAAGACCTCTTTTTTCGTTCTCACATCTTTATTCAAGCATTCACTTTCAAATTACATGATGAATCGAGTAGGTTATTGCGTATGCTCATAACAAGAAATTTCAATAAGGCTACACTGATTACGGTCATGATGACACATGCAATGACGAACAAGTTGTGCGTTTCTTGTTCAGCAACCGATTCGAGTGACATCGATCCATTCTTCTTCAAGGTGGAGGAATCCAGCATGATGGTTCCTTCTTCTGTCTTGAGCTTCAGCTTGAAGTTGAGGTACGTCAAATTGTCGTCGCCCATGATCAGCGGTTGATGGGAGCAGAACACCTCTAGCCCTCCATTTACATGAGTTCGCTCCATTTTCTGCCATTGCGCGCCGTCGTCGTCGATACATTTTCCAAAACAAACTTCAGCTTCATGTACATCATTCGGAGCATTGACGTACAATCTGCCTGCCATACTGACAAATACGAGCAGGACGTATAAGTTGGCCGCCGCCGCCACCTTTAGAGTGGTTCTGGCTGAATTCTTCTGACAGGTCCTATTGGCGATTGCGGTACTGCAGTTGTGGTGTACCTTTCGAACACCTTGTCCCAATATGCAGCAGATATGGCCAACTTCTCCAGTTGTTTCGTGCAATTTAGCTTGTCTTCGTAAAACTCCAAGTCTTTGGCTACAGCTCGTACTCGCGCACCAAATTCCTCCAATTTACGTCTATATTCTTCAGAGGACATTTTCACACTGACAATCGTCGATCATAACCATTTTCCTTATGGCTACGCCCCCTCCACTCTTCACCTCTGTGTGTGCGGTTAAGACAGCATTGCCCGAGTCATAAAACACCTCCCGAAGTTCAAATATTCCCGCTCGAAATGGGTGCGGTTCTACGATGCCGCCCGAACGTTTCCGATCACGTCCGAAGCGAAAGACGCCGCGTATGACCGCATTTCTCGGAAAAGCGCTTGCGTCATCTGGGATTCCCCACACGTATTTTGTTTGTATCGTGTTCTGGAATTTTCGATCTTCCTCACAATTCTTGGAAAAACGCATGAGTCATCACGTTTGCTTTGTTTTGCAAGTCTCTCAGGCATGACCTTCTGCAATTCTCGGAAAAACGCATGAGTCATCACGTTTGTTTTCGTAAACAGCTCGGTTGTGGGGATTCACATGCCCCGGAAACCCATTAATCATTCATCATATCTTTGACGAACATGCCGACAAAAGAGCCGCCTTGCACGTGAGCCTGGGAACTCGCCGTTCGGGCTTTTGCAGGTCTCAACATTTCGACGAAGACCGTTAGCGGACATGGGCGGAGTACCAACGGGGTAACGGGGTCCACGACCGCGCCCGCTGACATAGGCGTACTATGTTCCCTAAATCGCTCGAAATACGCAAGGTATGTCTGAGGACCGGGATCTCGGTCCTGATACATACTTTGACATACTACTTGATACGTCTTCATTCAAGAAGTGATTCGATCTTCGCTCACTCGTAAGAATCTTCATGAAACATGGCTGAGATTCATGAAATGATATTGGTTCGCCTATCGCATTCATTGAATATATACAAATTTCAACCTCTCAACCTCAAATTCACCAAGAATGACAATTATGAGAATTTGAAATGCTCACTCGGAAAACATATATCACATCGGAATTCACCCTTGAAAATACCAATTTTTTGTTCATTTTGAAATATTTTTTTCGAATGATTGTGAGTCAAATAGTAGAAAAATCTTGCCAAAAGTAACATTTGTTTCTACTTCTACTCTACTTTGTTTATCTCGGCCTGGGCTCGAGATAAATGGTGCAGTATCCTCCGCAGTATAGGATTCATACTTTCCTGGGTACAGAACACTAGATTTTTCGACAGGCAATATTTCAATACATTTTTGAAACTTGACTTGGGGTGAACGTTATAACCACCCTGTGCCCAACTACACAACTATTTCAAATGGTTCTCAGATCTATTCCACATGTCATTCCATGGTTGAATTCCATATTGACAATTTAATATGTATTCGAATTGCAAACCAACTATTGTTCTCGTTTTCCGAATCGGTTCATTCAATTGTAATTGAAAATGAAAATACTCATACTGTCTCCTGTGAGATTCTTCCTATAAGAAGTTTCACACAACCACGAAATTTGTTTCGGTTTACGCTAGCCTCTTCAAGCAACAATCAATGAAATGAATAATTCTTCATTTTCTTCATTGGGTTGAATTTCATATTGCCCATTAACATTCAGAAATCATTCTCGTCACTGAAAAACATTTTCAAATTCGGTGGACGTTATTATTCGATTCTAACTCACAACGTTGAAGGAGGCAAGTGGAATCCCAGGTGTTTCTAGACTCGTGAAAGCTTCAATATACGACGACTTTCGGAAGACTATCTCGTCTATCTGAGTGAATAATTGAGCACAGGGGAATTCCTCCTAGAGCGTCACTTCTTAATGTAGTTAATTATCAATTAGCGAGCGCAGTTTCACTTTATTAAATTCATTCTCGGCGAAACGTCGGCTTCATGAAAACACAAAGGATGATAATTAGGAAAGAAGTTTCGTTGGGATATCAGAAACTTTATTCTGTGGGTAGAATACACAAGTAGGGGCTCTCGTTTGAAATATTCATTTCATCTCCAAAGTCATCTTGTATTACACTGAAAAATGTCATCCATGAATATTTCAGGAACGTAAGTTCAGCATTGGATTTTATCTAATTATTTGTTACTTATTGTCATCTATTCAACTTTGCAGATTGAGTTAGACTGTCGCCACAAACCAAATAATTGAACGACCCCCAAGAAAATTGAGATCATGTGAAAATATTCCATGTCTCCTTGAGGCATACCGATTTAATCGTTTTCGAATTCGGAATTCCCGTTATTAATAAAGAACTTTCCAATGTTTATGATCCAGTGAGAAACCTAGATATCAATTTCATGAGATACGTGATTAGTACTAGTCAAATATTCAAAAATGAATGACAGCACTTGTCTTAAACACCATGGTACAGAGAGAGATTCATGTATTTTGCAAAAGTCATGGTTATAATAATCGTGTTGACCGCGGTGTATATGGAACTCATCAATATAAAATAGCACAGTTTCCCGTGTGAATCTCACAGAAAAAGGTTCACAAAACCATGACACGTGTTTTCTTCTACTATAGCTTCCCCAAGAAGGATTCCACTTCCTTCGTAGCTTTTCCTGGTAACCTACCACGATCTGAAAGAATCAAGTAGTGATATTGAAATCTGTACGAGTGTACATTAGTTCTTGTATTTTTTGGTAGTCAAATTTACATTATTCGAGAAGTTGCTGACTAATAGGATGTGTTAATTCAGCAACTTTTTGGGGTAGCTTAGAAATCTGCCTTCTGCATAGATTTCAATATTCATTGAATTTGTCAGATTGTAAAAGGCTACCAAGTAGAAAAATCTACGAATGAATCGTTCATCCACTACAAAACTTTCAACTCTCGAACTCTCTTTCGTTTAATTTGATCAAATAGCGAAATTTTGTGGCGATATTCTAATCCCACTCTTAATGAGTAACATACAGGAAACTGAAGTATCATGTCTTGGATATGGAATTCTACCAAGTATCGGCCAGTTAATTTATTGAAACTTATCTCTCCTGATCCATATGTTGAATTGCTTGAACTCAAAATGCCTCTCAATTCATCAGAGCAGACAGCTCAACTTCTGACTTACGATTATCAATCTGACGGATCCGTAAATATTGGAATATTCATACGCTCAAAATGGGACATAGAATAATTACTCTTTAGTATTTTGAACTCACGGTGAGTTCATGCAAATATTAATAGAAAGTATATTTCAACAGCCACTACGATGCTTCTATCAATTATATGTTTATATTGTGTATGTCACAGTCGTGGTTCAAGTCCCCAGTGTTGCTTGATTTAGTGAATGCACCAATTTTGAATAGAAGGATTAGCCCATGCTATAGACTCACAAAGATATTTGGGCTTCTACTTTTTCTAAATCGATATCTTTGTATGAAAACTTTGTTTTTTGTGTGTCAACAATGCTATTTCGACGGTGTTAGATAAAAACTAGATACATTATATCCAACAGCTGTTAAAAAATCCATATATGAATTAAATTGATTCAAATCAAAAAAATGTAGAAAAATCAAAATATTAACGAGTAAAATGATGCAGAAAATCAGTTCTCTGTCTCTTCTATAAATTTTATAATAAATGCCATATAAGGCTTTTTTACTAAACCATCGATATACCTCTTTTTTATGAACACCTCAATTTTGAAACGTTGATTACATTGCCTTTTAGTTCATCCCAGTTCAGTTTATGAAGTCACCATTTATTTTTGCTTTTCTATAACCTATATATAAAATGTACAATACTACAGCTTATCCAATCCATCTTGGCACAAACTCAGACACTTTTCCAGTTGTACACTGGTAGTGTAGACCATAACGAAAGAAAAAACACCTTCCAGGAATAAATTTCAACACAATGAACACATATAATAGGTGTTTTTTAATCTCAGTATACCCTCACAGAGATCGCTGGGCATATACGTATTTATTTATGTGCCAAGATGGATTGGACAAGCTGTATGTATTTTTATTCGGCGCTTTCATTAAACCAACATATTTGAAATCATACCATGTGAGGCAGGAATCGCACTGTATATATGGATTACAAGAATCCTTCCAATATTCTCCACAAATTCGATTCTCTTTAATTCTGTAGGATATTTTGTTCTTCATATTCGATATCACAAAGTTAATAATCCACGCGACGACATTGGCGGGAATTGATCATGAGGGAATATGGTCGACGCGTAATTAGCGTGGATTATTCAAGAGCGAAAGATCCACGCAAAACGTTAATGTCTCTATCTTTATTCGACGCATTTCGCGTGGAGGAATTTTGAAAGCGAGATCCACGTAAGTGTGGTTTCAAACAGTGCATTTTGGAATAAGCACATTACAAAGAAGCTATTTTGAGAACACTAAGTCTCAAAGGGTTGGAGAATATAATTCAGGGTATGTCTAATTCAAAATGGATGATGGAGTACTCTGAGAAAGATATCTACATGAGAGATGAAAATGTTGTCTCCAGTATGAAGGGCCACTAGAAAATTAAGTTAAATACTATCTTCTCTTTCCCTCACTTCATTGGTTACGCACAACACGACTGTCATGAATTCATGCGATATCTACTGGAACTCCTGCATGAAGAACACAATCATGTCGCAGATGAACCCAAACCATTTTTTTCGAAGATCAATGAAAAATCAAGTGACAACCGAAATTCAAGGAAGTCGTGGTCGAATTACCTGGAGATGGCCAACTGTATAATAGTGAAAAACTTTGCTGGGCATATTGTGATCAGTGTTCAGTGATATTCGAGCCATTTTGGAACCTTTCTCTTTCTATTCCACAAATTACTGAGCAACTCCGTTTACACGACTGTTTGGATTATTCCACACAAGAAGAAAAGCTAGATGGAGGTGAGAACCCAAGGTTTTCTGAATGTGGAGTAAGACGAAAGTACACAAATTTGTTTTTATTTTATAAGTTTCCCAAAAATTTTTTGGTTCATCTCAAAACGATTTTCCTCGAGAAAAAGGTAAGGGCGGAAATCAATAACCGCAGTTGATTTTTCAGTGGAAAATCTAGACATGAGCTTTTGTGCAGCAGCCAATAGCACCCTTCGCCACTATTATCCCTACGCACTCTCGTAACACAACAGGACTTCATCTAGTGGTCACCACACGGCTCATTGTCGACATCCTCATACAAGAACATGGCATGAGCTCAACAATTTCCACCAATATCTTCGAGATCTTTTATCAGTGGTCAGTGACAAAGCCTACGTTCTTTTAAAAACAGAATACCATGAAGTCATGCCTTGATATTTTCTAATTATTATTTTCTTATATTCTTTCGAATGATTTCTTTTGGTTATTCGCTATAATTGTTGATTTTAAATATATATAAATATATATATATATATATATATATATATATATATATATATATATATATATATATATATATATATATATATATATATATATATATATATATATATATATATATATATATATATATATATATATACATACATATATATTGCCGATAACAGTCAAATCTATCATGGATTCGAATCCAGTGAGCCCCCCTAGCATCTGCTCTCATCAACAATGATCTGCACTCAATTAAACCTCTGCAAAAAAACATCATCCGCACATTAATCGAAACGAATCTAATTCTATTCGGCGGAAAGAATGCAATAGCAGAAATAGATAATTTTTCAGTAGAGATATCTGAAGTGGTGTTTCAAACTCAAAAGATGGTGAAGAATCTAGTCTTATTTGTCGGAAGTAACAGCAAATTCTCATGCCACGTCTCCAAATACCTACAAAATACTCCAGTCATTATATACATTTGGAAATGCAAATGAACCGAGAAAGCCAAATTTTAGATATTATGTTGGGGGAAGCTAGAAAAACTTAAGTTCAAATTGTCGACCAAAATAACCTTGTGGGTTTTCCGCCATCTTGAAAAAGGGTTAAATTTATGGTGTTTTCATCATTACTCGGTTCCCCGTTGAGATACGAAAATTTGTATTAAATACTTTTTTGTTGCTTTTTGCACGATCTACAATTAAGGTTCTATACATTTTTCACGTATCGATCATCGTTATCGAGATATCGATGATAAAATCCATAATTGGGGAGAAAAAATTGTTTTTCGCTATTTTCTTTTTTCTCGTGAAAGATATCGAGAAATGTTCGGAATGAAACTTGTAGAGCATGTCCAGACCTACAAATTCGTTTTTTTTTATTTTTCATTTCCGACAAAAGTTACGACCTCTAGCGCGCCACGAAGTCAGCCTCAGCGCGCCCGACGCTGCAATGTGCGTCTCGCCATAGAGCGACCGTTAGAGTTAGAGAACTGGATACCAACTTTTGTTCAAATTTAGTCCCTCTTCCTTTCTGTTGAAGTTATCCTTGTGCTTATGTATCTCAATCGCAAAAAAATTTGGCATCCAGTTCTAAGAACAGCTAAGACGAAACCAGATAGAACCAGGGAATCGGACGACCAACAGAACGCTGGCGGAACGAAAAATAAAAACGAGTCAATTCCAGATTTGCAATCAGTCGTAGTAAACTCACATAGAGGAGTTCAACTAAGACCACGCCGCTGAAGATGGCTGCCGCAGATGTAGCCGAAAGCTCCGGAAGTCAAAATTCCACCACACGGCCCTCAAGCCCGAAAAACCAGAGATGTATTAACACCGGCCGTGAAAGCCTACATTCTTTCATAAGACGAATAATCTTTCACTACTCCCACCAACGGAAAACGCAGTCCGCCAACACGTTTTCCGGACATATCTTCAAGTACAAACGTGGCTCGGAATTTTCAAAGATCCCCAGGAATGGGGTTGGCGACAGAGTAATTACGGGCTTGAACCAATTTGCACCACAGCCGCACCCGCTCCACCCGAACTTTTAAAACTCATTTCGTGCAAATGTAAAGGAAAATGTTGAGCTGCTTGTGGGTGCAGGAAAGCAGGAATTAGTTGCTCCGTTATTTGGCTTCACTGTAGTGGACAGACGTGCGACAATGTCGCCAGAGTCGATATTTTATTCAACGACGATCACGATGATAACGATGACGATGATTTTTTGACCGTCACAGCATCATTTCCTGCGATTGACGAATTTTCACGACTCGAAGAGTTTACCGAGGAGAAGTTTGAACAACCAGGACCATCAAAACGCCGAAAAACGTGTGAAAAAAATGACTGCCTGTAATTATTATTTTTGCTGCATAACAATTATTTGATTAATTAATTCCATGAATTTGATATATAATTTGGCTGGTTTATTAATTTATTTTGTATTGCAATAATTTCCTGACGTGTGGATAGAACCGTGCGAGCGGCTTAATAAAAACCGGACACAGTCTTAATGACTTTGTGGGTCGCTAGAGGTCGTAACTTTTGTCGGAAATAAAAAATTAAAAACCGAATTTGTAGTTCTGGACACGCTCTACATGTTTAATTTCGAACATTTCTCGATATCTTTCACGAGAAAAAAGAAAATAGCGAAAAACAATTTGTTCTCCCCAAATTTATGGTTGTTTTCATCGATATCTCGATAACGATGATCGATACGTGAAAAAGGTATGAATTCTTAATTGTAGATCGTGCAAAAAGCAACAGAAAAGTATTCAATAAAAATTTTCGTATCTCAACGGGGAACCGAGTAATGATGAAAAAACTGAATTTAACCCTTTTTCAAGATGGCGGAAAACCCACAAGGTTATTTTGGTCGACAATGTGAACTTGAGCATTTCTAGCCTCCCCCAACATAATATCTACAATTTGGCTTTCTCGGTTCATTTGCATTTCTAACCCGATTTTTCCGACGTAATGACTGGAGTAAAAAGGCGTACTGTTCTCTCGACCTACTATGAAACTGTCGTCAATTCTTCAACAGACACCTCGAGGCGATGGTCCGTAATCTGCGCGTACTATCTTGCTTCAACTGGTGCGACGTGTGTCATTTTCCGATATTGCTGGTATTACTGGCCACAGTAGGCATTTTCGGAACGCTTTTTGCAGCGATAGTAATCTAGCTGATGATATCGGAACGGATTGCCATCGGACATCCGTCAAAGGAACTGTCAGGGGTGACAGGTGTGACGTACCCTATCTTATTTCAAAATGAATTAAATATTGGAAGAAATACTAAGCAATAGCGATACAGAAATTCAGAGATCTCAAGCTCTGATAATGAGTCTTAAGAGAATATAATGAGTGAAATTATAATCCTCAACAAAATTAGAGGTCCCATAGAAAAAATAACAAGAATGGAAGGGTACACTCAAAATGTTGTAGGTTTTTACATCCCTAAGATTTTCAAACAACATTTCAGGTGAGTGGGTGAGGCTTGCAATCTCGAAAAATGGGTTACCCGCAGATTTTATCGATCTGCTGGATTCATTTCATATCACCATCAACTTGTACGCAAATATCTTCCAGTACAACTCGAAACATTTTTGATAATTTCGCAATTGCAATGATCAGACAACAAATTTAATCTGATATCCGTATCCGTTGACGTATATTCGAACACAACTTAACCTAACCCAACTTGGGGAGATAGATAGATAGATAGATATTCTTTATTGTATAAGAGAATACATCTCATTACAAGGAGTTCATTGAACATAAATAAATCCTATAATTTACATTCACTCGTTTAAAATAAAGGATCGTAATTTCATCATACCAATAAGTGCATTTGCAATTTTTGATAAAAGAGTGAAATCTCCAGAGTCCAACACCACAACCAAATCGTTGAATGAGCTGATGTTCGGAAATACACTACTGGTTCTTATACCATTATATATGGGGCATTCCAAAAGTATATGCATGAGAGATTCTTTCTCGTACATGTTACATATGGAGCAAATCTCTGTTTGATCAATGAAATGACTTATACCGCGGAATGAGATTTTCAGTCGAGTCATTGCACTTAAACGTACTTGGGCTATAATTCTGGAAAGATATATAGGGGCTAGTTTTCTCAAATAGCTCGTACTATTTCCGGTTGATAGAGAATGATAGAGAAGAGGGTATGTGGACAGCGTCAACTTCTCAATGTCATCAGTTTTAAGCTTTTGTTCGAAGCAGTTTAATATTTGTCTCAGTAATTGCTTGGAATTGCTGAGGAGAAACTTTGACCATAAATTTTCACATCCAGCAAATTCTAAGCATTTTTTCACTTGAAGCAGGTAGTTATATTTGGTATTGTTGCTATTATAGTGCAGTTGTTTTAAACGTAAAAAGCAAATTTTTGAAAGTTCTGAATCATCGGTCGATTTCAATTTATTCAACCACATCAATGCTGATTTGAACACTAAAAAGCTCAGCTTAGTAGAACCGGTTTCCAATCTTATCATATTGTTAGGTGTACACTTCGGTAAATATAGCAAACGTTTGAAAAAGTTGACTTGCGCACGCTCTAACACATCTGAGTATCGTAAGCCCCAAACCCCTACTCCATAAGATAGGGAGGACAAAATGATAGAGTTATAGAGCTCCATCCTACCATTCCATGAATGCATCTTAGACTTAATCATCAGATTCATCACAGCTCCAGTTGCTTGATTCGCTTTAGTTACAGCGTTTGAAGCCATTTTTAAAAATAACCCAGATACTGAAAAAGTTACCCCTAGGTAAGTGTAACTTTTGACAATTTCAATAGGATTACCATCGATGTTGAAGTTCCAGTTATTGTGACTACTGTAACCCCCTTTACAGAATGGCACTATTTTTGTTTTATCTGTGTTGACGGAGACTTTATTCAAGTGGCAGTATTCTTCTAGAACTTTGAGTTTACGTGTTATATCGATGTGAGAATCTCCCAGAAGAACTAAATCATCGGCGTATAGCAGTATGAGAATATCGTTATGGCCGTCAATGTTCATACCAACGCAGCCTTTGGATCGAAAATAATCCTCCATGTCAGCAAGAAACAGGAAGAATATCAGCGGGCTCAGTGGTTCTCCCTGAAGGACACCTTCTGAGATATCGTAACTTTTTGTGAAACAATCACCCACCCTGACAGACATTTTGGCATTGTCATATATGTTTCTTATTACTCGTATCATTTTTGAACTCACGCCAAGGCAATATAATTTTTGCCACAACAGCTCATGGTTTATAGAGTCAAAAGCTCTCTTGAAATCTACGAAAACAGCAAAAACTTTCCTTTTAGGCAGCCTCAAATGGATTTGAATAATTGAATTGAGAATGAAAATATTATCTACAGAACTTTTATTTTTTCTGAACCCATACTGGGACTTCGGTAGAATGCCATTTTCTTCACACCATTTTGTTAAGCGGTTCGATAATGTCAGGGTGAATATTTTTGCGAAACAGTTCAGAAGTGCGATACCTCTGTAGTTGGACGGATCGTCCAAAGAGCCTTTTTTATGGAGCATCGTTAATATCGATTCATGCCAAGCAGATGGAATCATTTCGGACTTTAAAATAGAGTTGAACCAATTGCATATATAAAGTATCCAGTTCTAACCCAACTTGGGGAATACTGGGACTACAGGACCACTTCTGCAGCAGTAGCACCAGTAACTTTTTAGTCTCTAACAGGGTACCTCAAAAATTGGCGCGAAATAATTGACAGTGAATGTCAGTAAAACCGGAACGACTGAATTAACTGGACAGTACTGTTCAGGAATATCGGAACATGACAATAGTCTATGATCCTTTTCTTGACGCTATTGAATCATCCCGAATTCAGACAGTTCGAAATCGTTGCTACCATCTTGTCCTAAAGTCGAGAAGAAATGTGCCAACTTCCGAGCATATCAAGTCCTTAGGATAGCTCAATATGTCGAATTGCAGACATCTACATTTATGTACGTTTCGAAAATAAATTAAGAGATAGTGTCTTGAACTAAAACTTACATTGATGTATTTGATAGATATATAGTAATCACAATTGTTTGTATTGAAGTTTATCATGTAGTTTAGGTGAAATTGTATGTCTGAAAATTCAGTTAAATATGAATCGCCTTCTTTAAATTCGAAATGTCGCGTATCCAGAATATTTAGATGGATATTAACTTTTGTATTCAATAAGACATTTCGGTTCAACGACAATTTGCTGACTCATTCGATGTAACCTCATGCAAAAGAAATGGTTTTCAGTTTTCATCACGCAGTAATTTTCTGGTGTTGACTTCGAGTCTATCCTTTTATACACCGCGGGCATGTGACGTAACAAGACAACTGTCAATCAGCCTGCTGGACAAACAAACCCTACTTCCATAAGCAACAATGGTAATTTAATGAGATTATTATTCTAATTATGAAGAAATTACGGGTTGACCCTAATTTTGGGTATATCCTTAGTGTACCTGACATATAAAAATGTATGAATTTTGCAATCTATATTCATTATTCTTGCTGCTTGAAAGGAAATTGTATGTGAAATGGCTGATAAATGTGATTGTGATTTCAACACCTTGTCTATGGATATCCAGAAGAGATATTCAGAAAAACTGAAGGAAAGTAAGGGATGTGATCCTTATTTATTGAAATTTGGGGATTGTAGTAATGCTGTGAAATACTTTCCTAAAGTGACATGTTGTACGACATTATAAACTATTTTGTATATGAGAGTGCATGCACAGAAGACTTCAAGACTATAAAAGTTTGGATTCATACGATATGTTTATATCTAAATGGATTAGAAGGATTGAAATGAAGCTTATGAAAAAAATACTGAAAATGTACTTTAATAAATAATAATTTTGAAAAAACAGATTTAGGCTATGTTATATAAGGCTCTACAAAATTATAAATCACAACCATCTTTTCATATGGCAATCCTGTATAAAAAAGGCATTTAGATGAGTTATGCCTTAAACTTTCCAATTTGAATGATTAAGTCTGCAAAGTTTCCCGGAGATGATGGATTTCACGATAACAATTCTGCAACTCGAAATCAATATCAGGAAATAGGTGTTCACTAGAGTTTCGTGCATGTTCCACTTCTTCAACTGGTTGATATATATCATTCAGAGTTTGATTTTGCTCATCAATAATATTCAAGTTTTGAACAGCTGGATCATTCACACTAAGAATCATCATCAATTTCATCCATATCAACTGGAATATTTGCGATGTCATTTTTATCACGCTGCTTCCTACGATAAAATCTCTGAATGCTTTGAACTGCATTGATATTTGTTTTGTAGCCAAGTGATTGTTTCGGTACCCAGTCTATATTGTCAACATCTTTGAGTGCACTTGGCTTGTCTGAAATGAAAAAATAAAATGAAATTATGTTTCCTACATTCTTTGAAAATATCTCTTACAAAATGTTTTGAACACACCGTTGCCCATTTCAACTTATAAGAAGTTAAATCTGCTCTTCTAGTTGCCTGAATCCACAATTCACATCTCTTTTCAGCAAGAGGATTGATCTTTTTTCTATTGTCGAAAATAGAAGGGAATCGATGGAATGAAACATTATGTCTGCCGCTATTACTTCCACATTTCACAATCGCACGAAATTGAGCCTTTATTGAGAAAAAAGATTTTAAAATATGACATAAACACACACTCAGCATAGGTGAATCAGATCTGTATGTCCAGCAGGCTGGATTGACAACTGTCATTTACTGTCGTCTGTCAGATATGCCCGCGGTGTATACGCTCATAGATTCCAACAATGATACTCGATCATTGCAGATTGGGGTATCTTTCACGAAAGAAAAATTCGACCACCAAGTCATCTCTCTCTTTTTGGTGGTTCAATTTTAATACTCAATATAATGTTTCATATTCATCTTGAGAGTTCATCGGATATTTTCATTATTATATTCGTAAGTTTGCTGCATGTGCCATCTGTGGAACGAATTCTCAAACTTAATATTGCTGCTGGATGCGCAGAGCTCTCGCCATTACCGCCGTAGGTCTGACGCAACAGACACTGAAGCAACAGATGAGAACCCGTCGTTGCAAAGGTTTTAATGTTTCAGCAAGTCGTGAGTAGATGGCAGGAATATGAATTCCAAATGAGAATTTCAATTTGAGTAGATGGCAGGAATATGAATTCCAAATGAGAATTTCAATTTATTGGATCTGTATTCATTACGCAGTTTTACGGAAGATGATACACCAGATTTTCGACTGCTTGATAGTCCAACAAGTTGCTAACTGTAGCAGGGTCTTCATTCAGAATGAACACTTTCATCGACGATACAAATTCTCAGTGTTGATGTGAAGTCTCTCTTCTATATTCCTTTTTTTGTTCATATTGTAGCAGATTATGAAACCAAAAAACTGCCAAGGTTCAAACATATTGTTTGCCAATTGATTTCGATGATCTGATTTAGGAGGACGTGATTCATAAACATAGCTATGAGAATGTTGCACATGCCATCTAGAGTGGATACTCTCAACTTCAATATTACTGGGGGATTCGCAGAGCTATCACGACCGTAGTTTTAATGTAATTTACTCATGAGTAGATGGCGAAAATATGAACCTGTTATTCCAACCAACCATGGTGAGTTTCCGTGAAGTTGTAATATAGAGCAAGAGCCCGCGTCGGCCAGCCCGAGTGACATTAAACATTATTGAAGAGGATGGCGTCACCTATATATTGACAAAAACATATAAACTTCGATTTCACAAATGTTTGTCATTATTTTTCTATAAAGTAAATAAGCATTAACGAAATGGCAAGTGAAGAAACAAGACTGAACAGAAGACGATTCAACTGAGCTGATTAGTTCAAACTTCATCATTTGAGTTCAACTAGACAATGAACTGTATAAGATATCGCGTCCTTTGAGAGGATAACATTGCAGTTCAGGGCAGCGTCATCCTCTGTAATGATGTTGAATGCCCTTGGGTGAAACGTTTGTTATTCCATGAAATCTGAAAGTTTCTCTGGGAATGTTTCCAAAACAGGTGAAACTGATCAGTGAATATGGAGTTCAGATTATAGGACCTATAACCGGTAGCAAAGGTGTATGAAAAAGCACCTCAAATTCGTTGAACTATAAATCTCAGTATCAATGAAGTACAATATTATCCATTCAACTATTTCAAATTTGACTACATTTTTCTTACTAAAAATTTCAACATTTATTTTTTGATTCGGAGAAAGAAGCCAGAAAATAATTCATCAAACTTCATTTCCTCCAAATAAATACCCATGTTCCTGATTATTTTACATGTGTAGTTTTGCTTATCTTATTTTTTTCCAATTAGATTTGTGTTCTATAGTTCCTCTTTTCTGATATTTATATTTTTTCTCATTATCCCACTATGAGCAGTAATGCTTTTCGGGATTTATAAATGAATTATCATGAAATGAAGATATTTCCGTTGAAAACATTTGACATAGTCAGTGGGCATACTTGAAGACTGGCGTTAAATCAAATCATCTTTCGAACAATCAGTTCAGGCCAGTCTCAAATTACCTACACAGTACGTTTCGGCTGGCACCCTTCCGAAAACAACCATTCCCCTGGCTAATACCACGAAGGGCATCGGATAACATCCGATAATGGCGCAATAACTTCGTTGTTGGCATCAGCTTTGGTCGGGGCTTGATACTCTGAAGGATTTTGATTTTTGATTATGGGAAGTCATCGACTCTATGATGATGGCATGCCTTGCACTGACGAGTGGTCAAATGCCCACAAACCGGTCTGCGAATGTGTCCGTCCCAATAATTGAAAATCAATTCCTTTCCTTTTGTATCGACGAAAGCAAATGCAGGATTTTCTTCTGTGAAGAAACATGCACTGGCACCGGTCGGATGTAATTCAATGCCCTTCGTGGTATTAGCCAGGGAAGTAGTTGTTTTCTGACAGGTGCCAGCTGAAATCTACTGTGTAGGTAATTTGAGACTGGCCTGAACGGATTGATCGAAAGATGATTTGATTTAACGCCAGTCATCAAGTATGCCCACTGACTATGTCAAATGTTTTTACATTTTCCTCGCAGGAGGAATGAGCGATTTCGGTTTGCTTTTGGAATAACTCGTCCATTGGTATATGGCGCAATAACTTCGTTGTTCGCATCAGCTTTAGTCGGGGCTTGATACTCTAAAGAATTTTGATTTTTAATTATGGGAAGTTATCGACTCTATGTTGATGATGGCACTGCCTTGCACTTACCAGTGGTCAAATAGCCCGAAACCGGTCTGCAAGTGTGTCCGTCCCTATAATTGAAAATCAATTCCTTCATTTGTATCGACGAAAGCAAATACAGGATTTTCTTCTATGAAGAAACCTGCAGTGGCACCGGTCGGATGTAATTCAATGCCCTCCGTGGTATCAGCCAGGGGGATAATTGTTTTCTGACAGGTGCCAGCCGAAACCTATTGTGTAGGTAATTTGAGACTGGCCTGAACGGATTGTTCGAAAGATGATTTTATTTTATTTCCGATAACTTGATATTCTGATAGCAAAGGAAGCCAATGAAAATCCAAAGTTCTGATGACAATGATTAATTCGAGCTTGAAAATAATCATTAAAATACGAATAATATGCGATATTTTTTTTATATGCAGATTCACATGAAAGGGAAGCACTGTAATGTTCAAAGAACACCGCGTGAATCAAGGGACAGGAAATACGAATCAACATTCACTTTGAATTTCTGAAGTTTGTATGCCTCAGGAAAAACTTGTTTTGGCAATGAGTTCCAAAGCTCAGCTGTTCGATTGACAAAATATCCCTGTGCAAGAGAGGTTCGACAGCTTTCCAAATTCACAACAGAGGGGTGGGAGATATTCCAATTTTGTTTCTGAATTTATTTAAATATTCATAAATAATGAAGAAAATGACTTGGAAACGAACCGTTGCTGCTCCAAGTGTGTTGTATCATATATATTGTATTGATAGTATAGCCATACAGTAGAGACACTCAAATGTCAATCCTTTGTTATCGAAGGGCAAATTTGTGTGACCTTCATTTTGTGCTTGGCGTGTGTGATGTCCTGCTGTGGTAGTGAATTCACATTTACAGGATACTTAAAAGTAATCAGTATATCATTTTGCATGTAAGAATTAATATTTCGTATGCAATAATGTTTGAAATAGAAGTGAAATTTCTCAAATACCTATAAAATTGCCAAAATAGACATTATTCGTTAGCGAACACACATAACGATAAAAACAAGTCTATTGATAATACCTCGAGATGTGAAATTGGAGAAGATGGTGTTTTGTGGCGAATGTCTACTTGCTTTAGTATACTGTAGTATCGCCCTGAAGAAAAAAAGGGTTGAAATCATTGTAATCGATACATAACATGGCGCAGTCGATTCTGCAATATCTGCTTTGAATGTTCTCGAAACCATTCAATTATGTCTAGGGCTACAAGGAAAGAAGGAGTGATGACGCGAAAGGAGTTATAGCTGACAGATTGAAACCTATCGGAAGATCCCTATCTTCAACACGAGATGCAATAAAATTCCTTGAAGAAATAAGAGAAGTACAACAGATTGAACAACTGGTATTGATGGTGGAGAGTATTCTACAAGTTCGGAGTGGTGGTGATCAAAGTGAAGGTGAAACTGTTGACGCAAATATTTCAGAAAATGTTATTCCAGATTCAGGAAACCATGATCCTGTACCACAATGCCCCCAACCGTGATTCGCATTTCAGCTGCAATATCTGGACCTGGAGAATTGGAGGATAATTCCCCTATATCACACTTCAGAGACTGAAAATACAGATTCAATAATTATTTAGAACTTCGAGGATTGAATTATATTGCATCGAAATGAATATCTGTTATTTTAGTGTCTTTTTTCAGTCAGAACATTCCATATGTAGTCAGTCATGTCATTATATAGAAAGACACTGAAATGTTTTCAGTTGACAGAACCATGTCGATATCGTTACAAAACTCAACAGATCATATACTTGGGTCAATATGGAATCCTGGGTTAAGAAAAAATTTAGGATGTCATCAGAATCTTTGGGAGTAGGGAAAGATCTTAAAATCTGTGAGGTGTAGCAATGCTGAAAGAAGTTCAGCTTCCCTCCAGAATAGCTCATTTCACAACTGAAATTTGTGGCTATCAAAAAAATATATAGGTGTAATGTTCCGTGGCATAAGAATTTGAAAGAATGTTCGGGTAAAAATCACGTTTGTAGAAAATGCAAACGAAAAACCATTCACTGAATTGAGGAATCGAAAGAACGTTGCAAAGAGCTAGACAAACTGTGTACTGGCTAGCGATGACAAGCGATATCAAGAATACTATTGAATGACTTTCGTCCCTCGCCAAATATGATGCAAGATCGAATACCGAATCGACCGTTTCTAGGTGTTTCTAAAAATCTCAGCTGTGCAGGAAATGTGATGAATGTTCAGGATAGTCAATTGTCAGTCATTATGGGAACAACGACCCAACTTGTTCAAAAATTATCGCGAATCTCATTTATATATTCGCTGATACAGGCATTCCTTTGCGACTACGAATGACAAATCTTACAAGTTTATTTCTCGTTCTTTCAGACAACTTCTTGAACAATGGGATGTCTCACATTTTACTTCAACATCTTATTATGCACACAAGTAATGGACATGTAGAAGCAGGCATGAAAGCTTTGAAAGCATCAGCGCAAACATTTTTGATGTTGGACAGCTGAATGAAAATAAATATCTTTCAGTTCCGGTGGCAAAATACACAAAAAACTTGTGAAAGTTCTCCTTCTTCACGGACTTTCAATGGAATAGATTATCCCTGCTTATTAGAAGTCATTTTCAAATGAATTGCAAAGTTCTGTAGACCTGTGCGATTAAAATTTTGCAAAACATCGAGAACATTCAGTTGATCACTATAACAGTAGCGCTAGAGATTTGAACCAAAAGACATAGAAGAATCAGTAGGGTTGCAAGACCCAGGAACAGATATGGAATTGAAATTGGAACCATCGTCAATAAAAAAAAAGCATATATTCCATTAGAATGTCGAGTAGTCGACAAATCACCAGAAACAGAAGATTCATTTGTCAATTAGATTGTTGAGGAAGACAGAGGAGACAGCTGAAAAAGGAAGATGTTGCATTATAATTATTATGATAATAGTAGTAGTAATATCTCCCTGTAGTAGGACACTACGTATTAGAGTTGTCCCCGTCAAATGAACGATGAACTTACGAGTTATATTTATTATAATCAATTTATAAAACAAACTGACAAGTTTCGAACTTCATAGTCGCTGATTATTCTCTCCTGGGTTGGGGACGTGCACGAAAAAACTTTCATCTTTCATGAAATGAAGAATTTCTGGCCGCCGTGGGCTTTTGGGCTAATAGACCGGGAGCCCATAACACTTTTTCCATGTATCATCTGTTCACACTCAGCAGTAAAAGACCCACCCAAATCCTACCTTCCACCACAAAGAGACGATTTCGCCGTAACATAATTGATGGACCAAAAGGTGGGGGCCGCGCTGGTGAGGCTGTATCAAAAAATCCGGGATCTGGAATTATTACCTATCGTTCGGCGTTTGCCGCAAAATACTGTAAATGAAAGTTCGAAAGTGTAAATATTACAAATAAGTGAATTCAAGGAATTTTCCATACTATAGGAAAATATCGTGGAAGATAACGATGCTCACCGAACACTACACAAACTCGAGGAAAAACTCCGTTCCCACTCGTCCGGTAAGTAAGATTGTTTTTTGAAGTTTTTTGTCATGTTTCAGAGAAACCAACGAAATGAGTGGACAAATAATTGGAAATAGATGAGTCTGACAATGATTTCTGATCATTGATCATAGGCAGGGGCAATCTACCTTGGAGATCAACATACGGTGAACTTCATTCATCAGCCCACGCTATTTTCTGCCCTGCACCCTTTTTGAGTTGTGCCAGCCGAGTGACTCGCCGGCATAGGTTCTTCGTCTTCCGCCACCAACAGTGAATCTTTCCGTATTGATAACGCTGTTGATACTATACTGGGAGATCATTCGACTGAAACAAAGTCTAATGGAAGTGATATCAAGGATGATTTTGCACTGCGGTGGTATACCTATCTGAAACAAGGACTAAAGTACGACAACGATGAGTCAAGTACACTCGAGGACAAACTCCGTTCTTACTCATCGTAAGTGAGTTTGTTTTTGATATTTTTGTCACGTTTTCGAACGGTACCAAAGAGGTGAGTTAATTGGTAACAGCTGAGACTGACAATGATTTCTGATCATTGACCATCGGCAGAGATATTAAATAAATTTTGAAACCCTACCTTATCAAAAACAGGCACCTGAGCTGCCGACAATTCCACCTAGCCAGCTGAACCTCTTTTATGAGAGTTGAGCCATATTACTGAAATTCGACGAACTTGACGAACATCCAACAAACTTGTGGTATCTTGGAAACCATAAGGATTCAATATTAAATAAAAAATAAATCCTTTTCACTCTTGATTTCGGTTGGCCCTCTGGTTGAATATGGGAGGCAGTCCACAATATTATTTGAAAGGCACCGATATATAACCTAGCAGGCAGTCGAGGCGATTTCGACAATGTAAATTGCGAGTTGCACAGTCACTTTCGATGGTGAGCAACAAGAAGGTAAAACAAGGCCTGAACTTTCCAGAATATAACATGCAACAACGAGAAAGCCAAAGGTTTCAGGAAAGCAGGATAGGCCAAACTTCATAATAATGTTCTGGAATGCCTCAAAACCTCCAGACAGTTCTCCTCAATCTGTCAAATTTTATTGCATATAGAAAACAACAACACCGTCATCGCACACATTAACCGGATGTGTGGAATGAAGTACACAAACCTCAAGAGAATGGTTTGAGGTATGTGGTATTGAAGTGAAGAACGGAACAAAATGATATACAGGAACTTGAGTTTCTTGGTGGAGAATATTTTCAATAAAACAGGAAGTAAACAGTTCATCAACTAGTGATGTTCGCCTCATACATAAATTCGAAATATGAGTTTATAGCAGATCAAAGTTAAAGATGTGTCACCTTCGGAATGCAATATTGAGAATACGCCTTCCAAGAGCTTGCCAAAGAATTTGGATAACCTGAAGTTTGATCTGTTTACTACTCTAATACATAGGGTGAAACATTTTCATTTTGACACCAAGACCCCATAAGTTTTGCAACTGATGCATTACAATAACTTGGTCTCACACGAATGTTTTTGTAATTACGATCATCCCATTTCCACTTATCTCTAGACTATTGAAAATGATTGAAGGGGACAAATAAATATGTTTGGTGTTTCTGTTATCGCAGTCCAGAAATTGATATCAATTTTGGCTTTCAATATATTGTATCTTGAACTCAAATATTTATTTTTTCAGCTTCGTTTAAGCATCTACATCCACTATGGTGCCATCTTATCCTGGGTGCAACGAATTTATATGGCAATCATTCCCCAGGAAAAAAACCGCCGCACGTGGCCCGCGTACCTCCTACTTGCGGCCCGTGAGTGTTTTGTAAAATTAGTATAAATATCTAAATAATGCATTTGAGAACTTGGAAGAGAAGGCTCGATGCAGACGGACGATTTTCATCGGCAAGTTTGCAGCAATCTTGCTGCTAACTCAATGATCTTGTTAAATTTGATTCTGACGTGTTGAAGAAGTTTGCTCAGAAGTTCATTACAATTTTTAGTAGCACTTATTTATGCGAACAAACGTTTTCAATCGTCAACTACAGAAAAAATGAGTACGCTTCTCGTATCACAGATGAGCATTTGCGATTGATTCTACGTATTTCAATTAAAAATATGATTGTCAACAGAAGAAATAGCCTCCCAACTACAACCTCAAGCGTCACACTGACTACATAGAATCAGTTAAACTGGTGCAGATGGTGTGAATCAAGGAGCAACGCCATCTTCTGCGTGACGACCAAAGTCTCAAACTCGCAATGCCCAAGGCAGAGGAGACATCTCACAGCGGGCTATCGTACGGCGAAGCCGCAACAAATAGTCCGCCGCGATCGAGAATCGACTTTGGTCAACTTGCAGAAAGCTGCAACCCTCCACAGAAATCAGAATTTACTTGTTCGGAATGATTACATTCACAAATCCAATGCCAGACAGCTGTTCCGACCCTCCAGGTCTCATCAGTGACACTTGGCTAGACTGTAAACACAAATACCTCCACCATGCCCCCCCCCCCCCGGGGTTGAGCGCCCAGGATGACGTGATGCCATATCCAGTTGCCTGGATACGAGACCTCGCCGTCGTCCATTTTCCTTCCACCCCCGCCCTCTCAGGAGCGAACTCAACCTGCTGCTGGGTACTTCAGCAAGATTGAAATCTAACCCGCTTTGGTTGGAAATCAGCCTTTAGGTGCTATTGCTTTCTCTCTGTCTGTTATTTGGTTTCTACCTGACCCTGCTGTGTTGCAGTTTTTGCATAGTGGTCCCCCCGACCTCTCCGGGACAGTTCTCGCCTGTCGCGGATCGCACAAACACTTCGAACTATCTACTCCTCACCACTCCCACCAATACCACCATTGAAGAATTATATTTTTCATTTGACAAATGCAACACACATGTTTTTATTTTCAACCCGATTATATGAGCTCTCATGTCCGAGTGGCCAATGTTGCGGGCAGTGATCAATCACGTCCGGGTTCAATTCCTGACCTCGGCAGAACGTTTTTTTTTTTTATTTTCATTTCTCATTGTTGTATTTTCCGTGGTTATACCATCAATTATAATTTTGTAGAATTTTTCAAAGAAATACGATTGATTACCTACTATTATTGTGTTCAATATAAATACCTTATAATATAATATTTTTAGTTCTTCATCATTTATTGGTTGTAGATAAAATAGCATACGCAACTCTCATGGAATGGTTATAAATACACTCGCATAAACCATACCAAACTCACCTTCGGCTCGTTTCGTACCCCGGTTTATGCTCATGTATTAATAACCATCATTACACGATCGTTGCATAATATACTATTATCGTTACCAAACAAATCGTACGTTTTATGTATTGCAATTGATTTTACCTACGGACACTTTAGAAAATAGGCGAGAACACACGATACGCAGCCTCAGTAAATAGCTTTTCGAGAGCGGAAAACAAATCGCATAGTTTTCGTAATAAAAACGCTCAGTTTGGAATAAATGCACCAAACAACCCGTTGGGATAAACGAATTATACAGTACCTATACCAAAAAATATTTCGGTATTTCTTAAATAAGAAAATCCTACTAGCTACACTGGACACTGTTTCGCAGATCTTCGGCAAATATTTCAGTCGATGCTGGCGGGAATCTATTGGATCCGAAGAGGCATGGTGGCTGCCAATCGTATTCAGTAGCAGAGGATCATATTGAACATATTGAACAAATGAAAATATTACAATGTCATATGATTGGACACATTGAAATACATACAATATCTTCAATATGTTTCACTATCATTGTAATGTTCCCAATGTAGAATGAAAAAAAATGTTGTGAAGTTGTGAAACACATACTAAATATATAATTACGTAAAATTTTTCGAAGTAGAATCATCAAAAAATAATAAAGATGCAATAAAATACAGAGTATCCGTAATTTTTTCCTTCGTAAGTGATATGCCTTTCACAACACTTGTTACGTTATATCCTAATAACAGTTTGAGTTACCTATGATCGCTACAGTAGCGTCACCGTGCGCTAGGAGACTAGCAGCGCGTATAAGTTTGAATTTTTCAATACTTATTACTATAAAGGACATCTATGAAATGCAATGCATGTCGAGCTCTAGGTAGTTATTATGATATCTGAGCTTCGGGCCTACAATTTACAACTGTAATTTGTGACGAACGCCGAACGGTAAGTAATAATTCCAGAACCCCGGTGTAGTAATACAGCTTCACCGGCGCGGCCCCCACCTTTTGGAAGATAGGATTTGAGTGGATTTGTACGTCTAAGTGTGAACAAATGAGACCTGAAAAAAGAGTTATGGGCCGGTCTATTCAGATATGAAAGGTGCTACCTTAACATCAGTAAAACTCCCCAGATCGCTTGAATACTCAAAAATGAGTTATTGCTCATAAAGCTGTGCCTACATGGAAAACTTGTGAGAAATAATTTGAAATACTAGTGAGCTTTGGAGCATTAGTCCATTCTAGATGATTGCAATTCCGGTGTACTCACATGCATATTCTCTGATCTGTGACTTATCCATTAGGACAGGTCTTCCAAGTATGTCAGCTATGTATAAGGATGATGGTGGCTACCGATAAGAATGCAATATGTATAAAAATATAACAATGATCAACTCATCTACATAATGTGAAAAAGATCATTTAGGTGCTTGATCAAATAGTGAACGTGGGAAAACATATAGTGAACGTGGGAAAACATAGGAAGGCAATCATTTGATAGGACAAAATTGCACACGCTCATTATCACAACTGTTCACGTCGACCGATTGGTGTAGTCCTATCGAGAGACTGATCGACTATTACTTCAATTACCCAAATGATTTTTTTCAGATTCTGTGAATCACTTGCATATCATTATTTTCTATACATGCTCTGGACCTGACCTATCACTTGCATCCTAACACACAGCTAAAGGATCGAAATATACACAGTATGCTATACTGAAGTACGACTAAATATAATATCAATTGTATAATTTTCTCATGGATACGGAATATAAAAATTTTTGATTGATGAGTAGGTGAGCTCTTATGGCACCAAAACGACCATTTCTAGACAAACTGGAATATTTGTTTGATTAACGTGTTATGCCACATGTGCCCACTGCTATATATAACGTTCATATGGATAAAGTTATATATACCTCTTTCAATTGAATTGAACTGGCCGATACTTGATGAAAATCCATATTAACAAAAATATATTACAGTTTCCTGTATGATTTTCACTTACAGGGGGTTTACAAAACCGCGACACGTGTTTCGCTATTACAATAGCTTCTTCAAGCAAGATAAATAAATCACTATTCTATAATACGCTATTTATATACAAGTAGGTCGAACGTCTCTTACAATAAAGGTCCGACTTAGGTCCGATATTCGACTCATAATTTGTCCAAATACTAATTAGTTACATACGAAGATTATTCCTAGAAATAGAATTATTGGCCGGGAACATATTCAACAATGGGGAGTTATTTAATTCAACCTGATCATTCAATAAATATTCTGAATTTTTCCCTCTATTGATTTCCAAGCTTTCTAGAAGGTTAAGTTTTCAACCTTTCTGCTCCAAATGCCTTATTTTGAACTCGTGGTTGAACTCATGACCTTCCAGAATGAGGTGACTTGCATAAGTAGAATTTGTTTTTCCATTCAAAAAACTAGCTCTGTGTTCTCTTAGGCGAGTGTTGAAAGATCTTCCCGTTTGGCCTACGTAGTACATCGGACATGACCCACATGTTAATTCATAAACTCCTGATCTTTTGTGACGATTCATTTTTGTCTTTATTATTTTTGATATATATCCCCAATTTATTATTAGTACGAAAAGCTGTATTAATATCATTATTTTTCAAGAATCTAGAAATATTTACGCTTGGTTGGCCTAAATAAGTTATGGTTCTGTAAGTATCCGGCTCGGTATTGACTACTGGATACACCAACTTGAGTGCTTGACTATGTAATTTCTTCCTCACAAGTGAGTCTATTAACTGACCCTCATATCGTTTGTTAATCGCAATCTGTTTTATTATATTAAGTTCATTAACATAATTCACATCAGATAAAGGGACATTCAACAGTCTATGTCATTTTGAGCAGAAAGGTTGGTAACTTAACCTTCTAGAAAGCTTGGAAATCAATAGAGGGAAAAATTCAGAATATTTATTGAATGATCAGGTTGAATTAAATAACTCCCCATTGTTGAATATGTTCCCGGCCAATAATTCTATTTCTAGGAATAATCTTCGTATGTAACTAATTAGTATTTGGACAAATTATGGGTCGAATATCGGACCTAAGTCGGACCTTTATTGTAAGAGACGTTCGACCTACTTGTATATAAATAGCGTATTATAGAATAGTGATTTATTTATCTTGCTTGAAGAAGCTATTGTAATAGCGAAACACGTGTCGCGGTTTTGTAAACCCTCTGTAAGTGAAAATCATACAGGAAACTGTAATATATTTTTGTATACCTCTTTCATTTGGCTGAGGAGGGTGCTGAAAGTGTTGAGAATCGAACTGATGTTCAAACAAAAAATGTTCACCAAATTTGAGACCAACTAGAGAGATGCCCATTTTTGGGAAGCCCTGTTCCACTTCCTCTGTAAGTGAAAATCATACAGGAAACTGTAATATATTTTTGTATACCTCTTTCATTTGGCTGAGGAGGGTGCTGAAAGTGTTGAGAATCGAACTGATGTTCAAACAAAAAATGTTCACCAAATTTGAGACCAACTAGAGAGATGCCCATTTTTGGGAAGCCCTGTTCCACTTATTATCGTGATATTGGACTGGAGAGAGAGACACCACAAACGATGATGGTGGCTACCGATCAGAATGCAATATGTATAAAAATATAACAATGATCAACTCATCTACATAATGTGAAAAAGATCATTTAGGTGCTTGATCAAATAGTGAATGTGGGAAAACATAGGAAGGCAATCATTTGATAGGACAAAATTGCACACGCTCATTATCACAACTGTTCACGTCGACCGATTGGTGTAGTCCTATCGAGAGACTGATCGACTATTACTTCAATTACCCAAATGATTTTCTTCATATTCTGTGAATCACTTGCATATCATTATTTTCTATACATGCTCTGGACCTGACCTATCACTTGCATCCTAACACACAGCTTAAGGATCGAAATATACACAGTATGCTATACTGAAGTACGACTAAATATAATATCAATTGTATAATTTTCTCATGGATACGGAATATAAAAATTTTTGATTGATGAGTAGGTGAGCTCTTATGGCACCAGAACGACCATTTCTAGACAAACTGGAATATTTGTTTGATTAACGTGTTATGCCACATGTACCCACTGCTTTATATAACGTTCATATGGATAAAGTTATATATACCTCTTTCATTTGGCTGAGGAGGGTGCTGAAAGTGTTGAGAATCGGACTGATGTTCAAACAAAAAATGTTCACCAAATTTGAGACCAACTAGAGAGATGCCCATTTTTGGGAAGCCCTGTTCCACTTATTATCGTGATATTGGACTGGAGAGAGAGACACCACAAACGATGATGGTGGCTACCGATCAGAATGCAATATGTATAAAAATATAACAATGATCAACTCATCTACATAATTTGAAAAAGATTATTTAGGTGCTCAATCGAAAAGTGAACGTGAGAAAACATAGGAAGGCAATCATTTGATAGGACAAAAATTGCACACGCTCATTATCACAACTGTTCACGTCGACCGATTGGTGTAGTCCTATCGAGAGACTGATCGACTATTACTTCAATTACCCAAATGATTTTCTTCAGATTCTGTGAATCACTTGCATATCATTATTTTCTATACATGCTCTGGACCTGACCTATCACTTCCATCCTAACACACAGCTAAAGGATCGAAATATACACCGTATGCTATACTGAAGTACGACTAAATATAATATCAATTGTATAATTTTCTCATGGATACGGAATATAAAAATTTTTGATTGATGAGTAGGTGAGCTCTTATGGCACCAAAACGACCATTTCTAGACAAACTGGAATATTTGTTTGATTAACGTGTGATGCCACATGTACCCACTGCTATTTATAACGTTCATATGGATGAAGTTATATATACCTCTTTCATTTGGCTGAGGAGGGTGCTGAAAGTGTTGAGAATCGAATTGATGTTCAAACCAAAAATGTTCACCAAATTTGAGACCAACTAGAGAGATGCCCATTTTTGGGAAGCCCTGTTCCACTTATTATCGTGATATCGGACTGGAGAGAGAGACACCACAAACGACCATTTGTAGACAAACTGGAATATTTGTTTTATCAACATGTGATACCACATGTACCCAGTGAATATCGTTTGTGCCCTCGAATAAGCAATTTCAGAATATTTTTTTCACATTTTTCAACAATGATATAAACCCGCAGAATCTCCTGTGCCTATGTATGTGTAGATGATGAGTTATTGGTCAGCAAAACAAATATTCTGCATTTACTCGATAAGACAAAAAGTTACTGCCCAGATCCACTCGAATATTTACTTTCGAAATTTTATTCTGAGAAACACTTGGAACTGACCTGAAACAATCAATCCCCTTGCAGAATGAATACCTTATTTATTTCGTTTCAAGTGAGTGATATTCGAACACAGGACATCAAAGTGTTTTTTTTCCTTGTGAAAGCCGTCCAACCTGTTCTTCACTGACAGGTTTCCGGAAAGCAGTTCAGCCTCTGGAGTTTATTGTGCTTTGTTTCCTATACATTTTCGACACCCATTCCAACAACCTTGTCCCCTGCACAAATTTGTGCAGGTTGATGGCTGGATGTTTGTCATATTCTTCTGGAACCAAAATTGGTTTTCCATATATTTGTTGCCTGATATAATCCAGAGCCTCACATTCGCAGAGTAAATGTCTAGCTGTCTCTGTCCCTCCATTACATTGTCTGAAGCTGAGGTCACCGTTGTGCAGCCCTATCTCATTCAGGTGTGCATTGAGTGGACAGTGTCCAGTTAAAAGCTCTGTTATAACCCTTATCTGATTCCTATTACATGGAAGCAGGTCTTCAGTCTTTTTCCTCGTCGCTCGTTTTATGAAAGTTCTCCCGTGAGCGCTACTGGGTAGATTTCCTAGGTAATTTCTATGTTTTGTTCTCACCCAATTCTTTATGTGATTCCGTACCGATTTTTTGGGTACCCCCACTGATGGCTCGGGTTCAGTGCATGGTGTTGATGATCCTTGTCTTGCAAGCTCATCAGCTTTATTCATTGCATACGATACCTGACATGGGATCCATACCAGTCTAGATGTCACTCTAGGTTTTTCCAGTGTCCTCAGTGAGGCTTGGCTGTCTTTGAGAATATTGATCCTCCCATTTCGTTGGGACCTCAGATTGATTTTTTTCGCACACTGGAGTATAGCATGAATTTCTGTTCAAACAACACATATGTATTGTGCTAGTTGGTGACTGTACCCTAGGTTTCTTTCCACACAGTATATACCAGCTTCTATTCCCTATTCCGTCTTGGATCCATCTCTTAACCAGGTGCTCCAGCCGGGCTTGGTCTCAGAGAGATTGTTCCCTTTGTCCCTCTTCACGATCTCTTATCTTTACTGAGAAGTTCGCGTTGAATATAGATTTGGGTGACATGTAGTCCTAATTCATGGTGAGTACATGTCCCTTCCCATGTCCCCCTATATCTGTTTTCACCGATCTTTCGTATCCTGATGAATTTTTCAGTCTAAAATGGCCCGTTCTTGCCTCTTTCCCTATCACAAGATATAAGGGAGAAAGATCTAAGAGCACCTCCATTGCTGCTATTGGTGTTGTTTCCATTGCATCTGTTATGCTCAGACAGGCAAGTCTTTGGACCTTGCTCAGTTTGGTCATAGCAGATATTTGTTTCGACTTTGACCACAATGTATACGTTATCATGGGTCTTACCACCATTGAGTACAGCCAGTACAAAATGCTTGGTTTTAATCCCCATTTATTTCCATACATGCGCCTGGCCGCTATAAGTGTCACCTCCACTTTTCATTTTATTGTCCACATGTTGGTTCCAGGTTAATCTTGAATCTAGTACAGCACCAAGATATTTAACCTCACCTGACAGATTGATTGCTTCACCTCGGAGTCTGAGAGGTCCAAATCCCTCCATCTTGATTCTTCTGGTGAATGCCACTATAACCTATTTGGATGGACTCCTTTTGAGCCCTTCCTCATCGGTTCAACAAGTTACAGTATTTAAGGCCTGCTGCATGCACCTTCTCACTATACTGTTGTATTTACCCTATGCCATGATGACTAGATCGTCAGCATAACCTAGTATTTCGTATTCATTCCGGTCCAACAATCACAATAACTCGTCCATAACAAGGTTCCACAGAAGTGGGGATAGAATTCCCCCCTGCGAGCAACCCCTTGCCACCCGTATCACCATGGATTCGCCGTCCTCTAAGCATGCAGTATATCCATCTGCACCTTGTTCAATCCTTTTTCTCCTTGACGCTCGGACGATCGATTACAAGAAAGTATTATCGAAAGCGTTCTCTATGTCAACGAACGCTGCCAACAGCACCTTCTTGTTCCTAAGAGCATATTCTGCTCTTTCGGTACTTCGGCATGAAGCTGTTGCTGTTGACATACCCAATCTATGCATATTGGTTCTTGTGTAGTGGTCTGGTAGCCAATACACTATCCCGTATGTGCCTGTCTCTATTTTTTCGAGAGTCTTAGTATAAATGACATAAAACTTATAGGTCTCAGGGCTTTCGCCGATTCTTGTCCAGTTTTCGGTATGAATCATTCTCCATGCCTTCGTTATATGGCCAAGTGCCAAGCTGACTCTCTTTATGCAAATGTTCCGTCCCTTTCGCACAAGTACAGGATGAATGCCGTGGTACTTTCAAGGACTCATTTCCAGGTCATTTGTACTGAAATGACTTTTTTTTCGTTGCATTAACTGGCCTCACCGTCAGGTGTCCGCGATGAGATATTTGTGTATAGTCTGATACATCTAGGAGCTGCTCTTGACTTTTATACACATGCTAATGATGTAAAATATTTTTCCTGTAGAAATTTGACTCGGATTGCTCGGTTCAGATCTGTCGGATCCAAACAGAGTCTTGATGATCCATTAGTTTTCCCAACAGTTACTAAATTTCTAACCCAAGTCATATCATCTCTATCGACTTTTTCAATCACCTTGTCAGGTACAAGTTTATCTAATTTTTCTTTCAATCGATCCTGTATAGCAAGTGGAACTCGCCTTGGAGCCCTGATGGTAGTGATTATATCTTCAATCTATATCTTATATGGCATAAATGATAATTTAGTAAGCCGAAACCAGAGAAAATATCTTTATTCTCCGAAATAAGCTGATCTGCACACAAAGATTGTACTCTACGTAACAATCCACAACTGAGGCATCCATTCAGGCCCAATATAGGTTTACAATGATTATTATAAATTATTTTTAATACAACAGATCTCAAGTTTATTAAAGTTTCCTCATTATCATCCAAAGTACAATTTACATTTATTTCTCCTGCAGGTTTGGTAATTTTCCCACCATATGCTCCCAGAATAACTTTGTGTCAAGTACCTAGCTCAACATATCCTAGAGTTCCATATATAGAATAAGTAATGATATTTATATTAGATCCTGTATCATGTTTGAATTCAACAAAATTATTTCCCAACTTCATTACCTGAGTCCATTCTGCATTACTACCGAAATATTTGAGAGAATCTACAAAAAGAGTTTTATTATTACTCTTACATTCTTTATAGTACAAGCATTAGCAAAATGATTTTTTTCATGACAAGCCATACATGATTTCACAAATGCTGGGTAGTTCCCAAAATTATGTGATCTCAGACAACGTTTGCAAACATTATTATAACTTTTTTATTACCATCACAGCTCGACTTTTAATTTTGACAAGAACTTTTATTATTTTCCACACCTGAATTCCCAAAATCCTTAGTTTTGAATGAGTTATGTAAAAAATTATCTGAACCTCTGACAACTTCATCCTGTGTATTATTGAAAAACTTTTGCCTATCAACGCTATTGACCTCAGAACGACTTTGTGAATGAATAGTTTTTATCTGCTCCTTCGTGACTTCTGACGCTTTGATCTTCATCTGCTAAATGCAATAAAATCTGATCCTTTATCAGAGAGTCTTCTTGTGTGTCAAATTTGCACCCAGACGCTAACGTTCTCAGCTGGGTTAAAAAGCTTTCGAATGGTTGTCCAATATTCCGCCTATGCTTGAAAAACTTGTATCTTTCAAAAACAACATTTTCGCAAATCTTGCAGTATTCCCCGAATTTCTTTACTGACTCTTCAAAAGTAGCTTCTGTTTCCAGTTTGAAAGTTTCATGGATCTCTAAGGCTTCATCTCCGATGAGACTCAGGAATATAGCTTTTCTAATTTCATTCGACTTTTTCGATTTCTCAGTGGCGAGTAGGTAGTTGTTCATTTTCTTGTACCATTTATTCCAGTTCTCTTCTATATTTCCGGTTAACCGTAATTCTGATGGTGGCTTGAATTCCATAGTCTTTGGGTGCGTATTTTAGTCCTGACATCATGTACTACATCGAGATAATGTTCATAGAAATTATGATGGAGTTTCGTCAATGTATTTATTTGACAACCTTTTGACAATGTCCCTCACATTACTAGGACTAGTAAACTCACATAGAGGAGTCCAACTAAGACCACGCCGCTGAAGATGGCTGCCGCAGATGTAGCCGAAAGCTCCGGAAGTAAAAATTCCACTACACGGTCCTCAAGCCCGAAAGACCAGAGATGAACCTACACAAGAGTTATCACATGATTCGGTATCTACCTCGCGTATTTCCATATCAAACTAGGTTTGAAAAATGTTACGAACATTGCATAGCAGTTTTCTCTTAAGCTAGTAGTCCAGCAGCCACCGCCTGATTTTTCGAGTGATTAATAACAGGCTGAATCTCCGTGAGTAGGTTCGGTTCGACGAGACGCCCAAGTTTTCCCTCTGTGAAAATTCTCGTTAGAGGTAGCTACCGTGTTACCGTGGTATCGACAACTTCCAAGCGTAGGACTAGGAAAACGTGCCACTAAATTTGTAGGACTATGTGGCCATTTCATTATACAAGTATTTACTAAGCTGCATAAAAAAAAACAGCTGGTTGTTGATAATTTTTATGACCTCGTTTTTTCGATATATTCGGAGTGGAGGACGCTCCAGTCAAACCATCCATTTTGTAGGACAATTGTTTTTCCGAGTGTATTATCCAATTATCTCAATATGTGAATAAAATAATCACTATCAGTCCGACAATTTCGATACCCCGCCGAATCGACATGTTTCACACCTGCGCACTACGTTAGCTACCTCTAACGAGAATTTTCACAGAGGAAAAACTTGGGTGTCTCGTCAAACCGAACCTACTCACGGAGATTCAGCTTGTTATTAATCACTCGAAAAATCAGGCGGTGGCTGCTGGACTATAGCAAAGTTTAGAAAGAAGAGCAAACACCGCTTTCATTTTTCATTCGATCTGAACAATTCATCAGCATCACAAAAACTACAGAATCGTGGCATGCGAATTATTCTGTTGAACTACCTACAGTGGTTATCTGTCTCCCAAAACTTGAATCAAATGGCCATGATTTTCATTTCGAAATAACTGCATTATTTGTTGCCCAGATATTCGAAAGATGTTTGCACTTTTCGATCTGAAACACACCAAACAAGTGCTAGTATTCAACAGTTGGTCCATATTCAAAGAGGCAACTCATCTTTCACAATGAAATATCTTTTTCATGGAGGCGTTAACTTCCAATATTTTCGAAAAAATGCAATAATGGTCATCAATTCAAAACGCCTAGTCATTGCCATTATATCCAGTTAGTATTTCATGGCTTCATAATACTTTACATTCAATGAAATATTTTTTAAATATTTCCATAATATCTATAATAGTACATATCAATTTATTTATATGCTTTACTCATGTCTCTCTCTGGCACTCATTTGCCTTGTGACCCTACTTACCGCACTCAAGACATGAGTTCGAACGATCTTTTTCCATTTTGCATTTTTCCGCTATTTACCCGTATAACTAGCATGAATAGTAATTACTTATTTCAAGTCGTTCTTCTACTCGGCACATCATTGATTTGTTCGTCTGTTTTTTTTGCGGCTGTTTTCTATTTCTATAGTTGCTGTCAACGTGTTTCTTGCGAAAGGCATTAATTCACTTACCCGTCCTCTCTCATCTTCGTAGCCCCTTTATCCTCTGATGGCTACAATGAGGACTTTTTTTATGGTGTTCGCATCAATTCATTTTATGTTGAGGTTCCCTCTATTAAGGCTGCGTGTATTGACCTTTGATAAGACGTTGCAACGACGCACAAAACTACTCTATTCCAACTTTCTCAACTTCGGTTATCAGTTGTCAATTGAATTTGCAATAAACACAAATTTTCAATTTATTCCGAGCCATTTGTTGGAAATTCAACATTTTAGCTCAATAATAAAATACAATTACCATAATTATAAAAAGAATGAAATTTTTTTCGAAGTTTTTGGTAAGAATTCGCGGTATTTCGTGAAATACTTTTACGGCATAATGCATAATAAAAGTCCCACAAAAGTTCCAAAAGTGGATGGCGCTGTCGTCGCGCACGCTCCCAATACGAAACATCGCCTGCTGTTGTCTGTTTATAAGCGTCATACCATTATTACCTGCAATGAATACGATCTAATTCATAATAGTTTACGGAATTTCACACATTAACAATTTTCTGGAGAAGTTTGCGAAATTCCGATCCGTTCAATGTCAAATTTCTTGATAATGATCATTGTTAATATTGTTGACTAGAATATTCATGTTATTGATATATCTGATCAAATTTCATTACTGAAAACGAGCACACTTATCGCAGAGACATCCAATAAATGACATACGTGTTCATCAGATTTTTCCTTTTTCATACGTGGCCTCTGGAATAAAAGTGTGACAGTGTCGTTGATAGGATAAATATTAGAGAAAAAAATTATACAATTCGTTCGTTTTCGAAGAGCATGAATAGGTTTTGCTACTGCAGACAGAACATTTTCCTTTTGTTTATTGGAATAATATCTATCTCAGTGAAATGAGTTCGTAGTTTCCAGAAAATAATTTTTATATTTTCGTCCTACAACTGACAGCAACATGGTGATGAGAGTTCCATCGGAAAACTCCTATAATGTCTTGGAGGTTTAGCAGGAAAAATTATTTGATCCTGTGCTTAAATTCATCATTGTCGTAACTATCAGACGGAATCTGAAGTGGAACCAACAATGCATTGTGAGATTGAAACTATTCATGAATTTTATCAATGTGCGAATATCAAGCTTTGAAGATATCATGAATATCTGAAGATCATTTTGCTGAATTAGCTAAAACGGATAACTCACACATACGGTCAATACAGAGCTCTTGCATTGCCTTATGCTATTTGATTTTGTTTTGCTGCGTCATCGTTAATATTATCACAAGGAGCAAAAATCGATGAACGTTTCCCGTATTCGGAAACAGTAAAGAGACAGCAAAAGGCTTTCACACACAAAAAAAGTAGAGCAAAAACCATAGAAATGTTGAACTGATGGATTGATTCAAACTGAAATACGAATATATGTATCAAATCAAATATCACAAGAACATAAAATCAATTCAACTTCAATATATTCCACACAAATTTTGCATCGAGAAAAAACCGTACGATCCTGAAGAAGTTCAACATTAATTATGAATTATTACGAAAGGTACTGAATATTAATTGTATATTATAAAACTATTTATATGAATTTGAGAGCAAAATGATTTACGAAATGAAATATATATATATACATACATATATATATATATATATATATATATATATATATATATATATATATATATATATATATATATATATATATATATATATATATATATATATATATACAATATGAGTATATTATGGGAAAAAACACCTTTTTTGTGCTATCTGAAAGTATTAATTCCACTTCGAAGCCACGAGAAACAATCATCAACTTCCCTTCATTAAAGTATCCCTGTTAGAATGGCCAAAATGTTCGATATGGAATGAAAGTGGACTGCAGTTTTATTTGAATTGAATTTGATAACTATTTTTCCGTAAGTTGGGAGGATGGACGAGCGAGAGAGAGAGAGAAAGAGAGAGAGAGAGAGAGAGAAAATGAATACCATGAAATGAGCAAAGCGAACTGTGCTTACTTTGATTGTTTCAGCGACTAACTTTCGTGTTTCTGCACTCCAGGGGCCTGTTTCATGAACATACAAGTCTTGTAGCTACAAGGAAAACACAAAGAAACACGATAATATACAACTGTTTACTCGTTTTTTACCTGTACCTGCATTGTCTTTCTCTTCTACCTACAAGAGGAACACAATGTAGGTGCAGGTAGAAAAACGACTAAAAAAACAATTATTTTGAACTTTTATGAAACAATCCCCAGGCCGTTTTGAATGTAATCACTTACACGACGAGTGCGCGATATACATTTGCGAGTGAGAAAAGGCAAACAGAGTATTAATTTACGCGCTATAAAAACAACAGAGAACACAAATATTGATTTTACTTCCAGATAACACCACAGGAAGAATAATAATAATGAAGAAGAATACAAAATAAAAATTATGAAAGTGAAAACGGAACAACTAATATAAGATCTCTTTCGTAATTGTCATAACATTCTTACATTATAACGCCTACTCATTGCGATTATGTTCGATTCATTTATTGTAGCTTCATAAAATTGCTACATACGATGAATTATTTTGCATTTTTCAGCCATGTGCCCGTATAACTAGCATCAATAGTATTCACTCATTTCAAGTTGTTCTTCTACTCGGCACATCATTAATTTGTCCGTCTGTTTTTCAGAGGCTTTTTTCGATTCTTTTAGTTGCTGTCAACGTATTTCCGACTAAAGGCCTCAATTCACTTACTGTCTCTTTCTCATCTTCGTAGCCCCCTAATCCTCAATGAGGTCCTCTTTCATGGTGTTCGCATCCATTTCTCTTATGTTGAGATTTCCTCTATTAAGGCTGCGTGTATTGACCTTTGATAAGACGTAGCAACGACGCACAAAAATACTCTATTCCAACTTTCTTAACTTTGGTTATCAGTCAATTGAATTTGCAATGAATACAATTTTTCAATATATTCTGAGCCATTTCATGGAAGATACATTGAAGCTAAATAATAGAATACCATTACCATAATAATAAAAAGAATGGAAATTTTTTTCGAGGTTCTTGGTGAGAATTCGCGGTATTTCGTGAAATACTTTCACGGCATAATGCATAAAAGTTCCACAAAAGTTCTTGCTTGCTGTAGTCTGTTTACATTCGTCATACCATTGTTACCTTCAATGAATACGATACAATTCATGATAGTTTACGGAATTTCACACAATAATAATTTTCTGGAGATGTTTGCGAAATTCCAATCTGTTCAATGTCAAATATGTTGATAATGATCATTGTTAGTATTGTTGACTTAAATAATAATGTTATTGATATATCTGATGAAATTTCATTACTTGAAACAAGCACACTTATCGCAGAGACATCCAATAAATGACATATGTGTTGATCAAATTATTTCTTTTTGATACGTGGCTTCTGGAAATAAAAGTGTGATAGTGTCGTTGATAAGAAAAATATTGGAGAAAATTAATAAACTAAATTATAGAATTCGTTCATTTTCAAACAGCAAGTATTGGTTTTGCTACTATTATAGTTATCGGAATTAATATGTGTCTGAGTGAAATCTGTAATCGATCTACTTATTGAACTATGTTCTATATGATGTCAACCGATCTATTGTAGAAGGAGTCATTATACATTAATTGAATTGGTTCGAATTCATTCAAAAAGTTCGTAGTTTCGAGAAAATAATTTTTGTATTTTCGTACTACAAGTTTCATTAGTGGTAGATGAATGATTCTCTCCGTAGTATTCCCTTCCATTATATTCGCTATGCTGCCGTAGCCGGATTGGTTCGGATTTCAATTAGTAAACTGTAGGTCCCAGAAAAAGCCCACTATAATCAGGGATTTTTGCTAAAATTAATTTTTCAATTATAGTAGGATTCGACTCTGAGAAACTGAAGATTCGATTATTGTTTCTTGAAACGCCTTCATGAAAATATACAGAAATACTAGTAATCTCCATAAAAATAAACATTATTTTCGAGGCAATGAGTTCGAAAATACTATTTTGTTTGTTTTTTTCTTGAGAAAAAAAAAAATATTAAGGAATGATCAGACAAATTAAATCAAATCTAATGCTAGTCGAATACAATATGTTAAGATGATTGTTTATAGGTGCTTGAGGATGAAGCACGTTTGAATTTCAACAACTTTATTCAACTCAAAGCACAAATTGAAACTGGAAATAGGTATAATGTATTGAAGTACTGTGTTGTCTTCGCGGTTGCTGTTGCTCTAGTGTGCCCTGAAGATTCGGGTGCTAGGAACGCCGTTCCCCTCTCGAACACTCACAGGGCCGGACTTAGGAGGGCCGGAACACAATAACAACTATAAAATATCCACTACTGCTCTCTTAATGAACGATTAAATGGGATCTTTGGTGTGAGGGTCGGAACTGTTTCCAGAGAACATTTACTTTAACACTAAACTGATATTTTTGCACTCGACGCGCGTTTTGCTAACAAAGTTAGCATCTTCAGCAGAAGAAAATTTATACTGATTGATACTACTTTGATAACAACTAGTCCTAGACATTAAAAACCAATTCCCAATGAGAAAATTCTCTAGATTGAATTTTAATTTCCCTAGACAGTCACTAGCTTTCATGAAATTTGGTAAATGGTTGAACATACTTGGCCAACAATAGTTCTGAGAATTTTGAGTTAATTCATATTCAGGAACGAGACTATGAATTTTATTTTCCCGAGAAGTTTTCGTATCTCTCAGGGTTATTAGCGACAGATCTGTGATACAAGTGTGAGTTCATCTTTGTTTGGCTAGAAATTGCTCATATTTTCGAATACATAAATCGATAGTTCATACATGAATAAGCTGGAAAGAAATAACTCATAAATGGAATATAGATTCCAGTCACGGAAATTCGATGCACAGTAAGATTCATGAATTTTTGACATGATCTATCTATGATATGTTTCACTAGTGATCTGTGAGTGTATGAGTTTTTAACATACCATAATCTGAAAAATCAAATGATCCATAGTGGAATGTATACAAGTGTGAAAGGGTAGACATCGGGGCCTGTTTCAAGAAAATTACCCGTGAACAAGCTACTAGTTACAAGTTCAATAGCAACAAGTGACAAGGACTAGTAATTTCTGTTTCAAGTAATAACTACTAGACAAGTATTTTGTTTCAATAAAATTACACGTATATAAGGGACAAGTTACAAGTGTGACGACGACTAGTCAGAAGAACTAGTAGTTTCTGTTTCACAAAATTAAACAGCGACAAGCAAACGGACGACAAGTTACCAGTGTAGAAATAACTAGTGACAAGTGCCAAAATATCTTGTTTCACAAAGAAATATTGTACAGTTGTAGATTTACTAGTGAAAAATGTTGTGCATATACAGGCGGTCCAAGGTCAGTTCCTCGAGGGGATGGGATAAACAGTTGTCAGTGGAGGGAAAAGAGTACAAGGACACATGCGATGAGTTTATCGCGTTCATCAATAATAATAAACAGTCGATACATTCAAAAAGTATCATTTTCAACAATGATCTTCGCTCACCTATATAGTGGATAATCGGGGGACGTTGTAATCACCCGTGTAGAGCGAACTTTTCTCGAAAGCTGTATTACGGTACAAATGAAAATTGAGGTTTACTATCCCATATGATTAGTGCCGAGAAAATATCGTGATTTTTGTAATATTGAACGTGAAATGTGGTAATTTTTTTTGAGTTTAGTTACAATTGTTAACATAGAATGCTTAGACCAAAGAGTGTGTGGTTTGCATGTTTCTTGAAATTTCAGCGAAATGAGCCAACAAAAATGTCTCTTCTGAAAGTTTTTATTCCCTTATTCTGTCACCAGTTGTCAAACCAAATACATTCCTTTTCATACATATAAAGGGATTTTGATGGTGTAAATCCAAGTTTTTTAGCCGCTTCTAAAACTGACTCTGGCAAATATTCGTCTGAAGAATCCATGAAGAATTATATTACGAGAAAAAATCTGCGGCGAGAAAATTGGTATTGACAAGGTAGTGTTTCGACTGACAAATTTATTTTTTCTTTGTTGCTACGGTAATTCAAACTGTCAAATGGATAGTGTGGTCGATTAATACATTATGTAAAAATGCACAAAATTAACTCTCCAATGATAACGTTATTTATTGAAAGATACTCAAAGAATAAATGTGGGAACGGCGTTGAGAACATTAACCCAATAATAGCGGTAATAATGGAAAATTCAAATACGTTTTGGGTACCTATCAGGTATCAAAAGATTCACAATTAGTGGTGGGTTTCAATGTTTGTTTTTTGTAACGGTGCTTTAACGAAAACTTATGAAGGTTACTTCAACAAGAGTTGAACATATGATTCGTTTGCTTCCATACAATACAAAATTATAGATTTTGTTTTCCGAAACATTGTTCTGATGGAGTTCTACGAGTGGTGTTTCCCAATACTGACGAATCAGGTATCGACAAATGTCCTAACTAACTTGCAATCATTTTAACGGGATGAATATCCCCAAAGCAAGCGGGTAGTGAATCTAGCAGAAAAATTTCGTTGAAAATGAAAGTTAACAATTTCAACTCGTTTTGGAATGGACTATACCATGTTTCTTGGTGGAGTTGAAATTATTTTCGAAGAGAACAAACTGAATCAGTGACAGACTGAAACAAACGTCTGCCTAAATTATGCTCCTACACTCATCTGCACTTGTTTTCCAAACAAGCAAATGCCGATATTTCATGGAATGTTGGGGTATATTCCAATGAATAGGGTATCATTGAAAAGATAATTGTATCCCTTTTCATACGATATATTACTCGACCGCTCAAATTTCTTCGATGACACTCTGAACCTCTCATCAAATTGTTAGGTATCCGCGAGGATATTATAATTTATTCTTGTCCTTAAACATTCGAGCCCTACGGATGTTGACACGGTGTTCTTCTTCGGAATCACTGGACCACATGTTTTCTATTATATCAAATATTCAATCAATAATGCTCAACGTTGACCATGCCCTGTACGTTGGTCGAATTATACTGATAAATTACTAGTAACTCGCATAGATTGGAATTTGTTGAAACAGGAACGATGTGATTAGGTGAAAAAACACTTGTAAGATTGAACACATATACATGTCAGTCCTCACTTACAAGTTTAGCTTTTAGAAACGCAAACTTGTCACAAACCTTTTGGGAAATATACTCCAAAATGAAATTTTGAAATGTTGTGCCGAAAACTATCATGGCGCAACAGGTATCGCCACTTGGAGTGTACAGGATCAAAGGATTATGAATTTTGAATCGACTGAAGGATGTGCCAAATGACATACTCCAAAGACATTTTTTGACACAAAAGATGTGAAGTATTGTTCAAAAAAACGTATAATCCGATCAAGAAATGAATTATATAACTCGAACTTCTCATCGCTGATGATTGGGAACCATATTAATCATTATTCGACATTCAGTACTACAAAGACAACTATTGCTGAGAGTGTTATCAGAACATTGAGAATTAGCTCTATAAGGAGTTTTCACCCCGAGGTAACTAGAAATGGTTGAATATTCTTCCCACAATTACTGATCACTACATTAACAAAGTCCATCGCACCATCGGTATGAAGCCTGCAGATGTTACATCTATAAAAAGTCAGACATTTTTTCACAATCGCGAAGAAACAACAACGATGGCAAGACAATGGAAGATTTGACAAAATAAACTCGAAATTGGGGATAAGGTAAGAATCAGTACGTATAAAAGTGTTTCCGACAAGGCCTACACTGCAAACTTTCCTACAGGAATCTTCACAGTCGTGAAGGTGAAGTACATACATAACGTATGCACTCGAATATATGAAAGGACAACCAATTGAGGGTGCTTTCATCGAAGTGGAATTGAATGCAACAAAAGACCCACACATATATTTGTTTGAGCGAATATTGAAAATAAATGGGCGCCTCTTATGTGAAATGGCTTTGATTTTACAAAGATCATAACTCATGGATCGATGAAAGTTCATTAGTGTGACTAGTTTTATTTGATGTAGCAATACACTGTTTACATGTATTGATGGAAATGAAGTATATTTTTATACTCTTGAATCATTATTGAGTCCATACCTATAACAGCACACCATCTAAGCTATTATCAATTGATTAATGATACAAACAAAATATTTTCAATATTACATTTTTCGAATATTTGCGAATTACTTATGCTTTTTGACTAAGAAGTAGTTAAGATGTCATGAAGGTGACTGTTCTTCTGCAAACTCCACATTCTCAGAAAAATTGATACTAAATCTAAAGACTAGGGTTAGCTATTCATAAACTTCACAATCTAAGGCAGTGCAAAAACTACCTGCAACGTTTCTTGGTCCGATATGGACCACTTATTCTGATAAATTTTCCAACGATAAACTGAAAATAGAACTGGAAGAGATAGGGCACTCTGTCAGCATTCATACTACTCATTTTGTATTTCTATACTTTGCATCGAGTGGCCTTGTATCATGCACATTCTCAATCTTTTTCACATTCTCAATGGTATGACACGAGGCTACTCGATGCATTCGAGAGAGCAAAATGTAGAAATCGTTTAAATGGTGACCAATGGCGTGTCCCTTTATCCCGCTTCTCGGTTGATTGACAATTCATCTACGAATTTCTGATAACCTTGAATGAATAGAGTGCAAAATCTGTGAAGTTGTTGTTGATAGATAACGTAATCAAGGTATTGAGAACTGCTCGAGTTGTGTTTTTTTGATATGTATTCAATATTCATTACGATGATAATCTTTAAAGACAAACCGCACGAGATAAAAACGAATGACTTTGAGTAATGTATGGTTTTGTGCCCGTAAAGAGACAGAAAAGACAACTACATAAAACATTAACCACAGTAAACGAAAATAAGTGTTGACTGACAGTCATTCGATATCTGAAGTTAAGCAACGCCGAGCGCGGTTAGTACTTGGATGGGTGACCATACAGGGAAATACCGTGTCGAAAGCCCGTACAGCTGCAGCGGAAAAGCATATCATAGCTCGCAGACAATATATCAATGAGCACAAGATATATTGAGAATATGCCGTCCTTCGGAGGGGACGTAAAGTCGGTCCCGAGTCCAAGGATGTTGGGCTCGCGAAAGATCCGTACCTCTGGTTAGAATACCAGAGGGTTCGGCAAAATTTCCGGTTGGGGGAAGTGTGCTCACCGGCCTCGGTGATTGGCTTTGGTAGCGGAAATAGGCCGACGTTAAATAAAGAATTGAAAAAAAAAGTGCATATATACGTCAATCGGAAATATATATTATCTTTTGTTCAATAATTCCATCTGTAAAAGAGGGGGTCACTCTACCACTTGATACCATTATGGATACTGAATTATATAAAAACAAATCCTACGAAATCCGTTTTTTCAATAATTATGTTCATCGGACTCACTTTCAAGATACCTTTCCACTTCAAGATGGTCTGAACGGAATAGTATTCGGCTGCCCTATAGCATATTGCCGTTATATTCCTGAATTAGTCTATTTTGGAAAGGAGAAATTTATTCAATTCGAACAGAAACCAACATTCTCTACTCCGTTGGTAGTGACTAGTGAGGTGTACTACAGCTGATGAGAATTATTTGCAATGCCATTCACCATCAAATTGAAACATATCTCAACGTAATCTAACCAATAAAAAATATAAATATTCAATTATCAAACGTGCATCCACTGCAACTGTTTCGAGTTTGTTTCGAGGAAAATTGCTCTCTTTACTGTTGCAATTACATTATTATCTCCTCTGCAGGATTTTTTTTTTTTTGGTTATGAAAATGAAAACAGATTTGGTTTGCGAAATATTCGTGGTAGCTCAAAAACTGGAAAGAAATAAATATGTGGTAATTTTCAAAATTCTGGGGTACAGCATTATTCATGAAATGATTATTCTTCTATGGTATTCATGATCACTAGACAAGAATTCAGAACAGCTAGGGAAATAACATCCTCTTCAATGTAAAATGATGTGTAGTGCGCTATGATATCGTTGTCGTTGAAAATCAGGGTAGAAGAACAATCTGTACAAATCTGTACACAGAGCGAACAACAAGTTGAAAGAACTTGATATCGATCACATTATTTCATAGGTGACAGATGAGATTATGATGATCTATCTGAACTTGATCTTTCCATATCGATTAATTGATGAGATAAGAAAAACACTCAGAATATTCAAGAGTAGGAAAACAAATTAGTCATCTTTTTCAATACAAGATACGTCAAATCGACCTTTGAAACTTTTCTCTCGAGCAAGAACCAAGCGCTAAAAAATAATTTTAAATGGAGCTGATCTCTTGAATGCTCTGGATACTGAGACTTCTGCTGAAGTTGATCAGTTTTGTGGGCTCTACTTCCTTGATGATAGGTGATGAGAGTCAGACCATTTTCCGAAAATTCTGACTTCTGTGTAACTGAATCACAGAATATTTTTTTTCAGTTCTGGCAACAATGCCGTGTCTCGTGAATAATTCCGTCACGAATTTAAGGTATCTTGATAAAACCCTTAGGTGTTCAAATAAAACACGGGAAACTGCTGCTGCTTTTTGAGGTAAATGTTCGATGAACTATTTGCTTCTATCTATTCGTGTACCTACATCATTTCAATTGGTCAAGTTTCCTTATATACAGAAGCATCAATTGCCTCATTACTTCCGGTCACTTTTTGGCCTGTTACTAACATTGATATTTCTTGATTTCTCCGTATCAGTTGAAGAAGGTATTTGCAGTCTCAAGTCAACTGAGGCTAAATAAGTGCAATACCAGCTGGATATTTCGAAAGAAAGGGTGGTAGGTGTACAAGGATAACTCAAAGAGTACATCAGGAATCTGAAAGAGTTCGTGAAAGAAGTATCATCAACACTGAGCGGAAAATTTGCCGTCAAATACTTTCAGCAGCTTCTACATATTCATATAATATTATAATCCTGGGATCTCCGTTATGGATTATTTTCAATCACTTTCTCACATTTTATAATGAGTTGTGTGGTACTTAGTAAAAAAAGTGGCTACTGGAAAGCGAATTAATATTTTCTCACTCCATTCTATGCTGAACTTCATGAAATCGATGAAACCGAAATATAATTTTATGAATCACGTACAACTCAAAATATGGGAATTATATGGGTTTGAATCACTATTTATTCAGTTCTTATATCACCACAGCATTCATTCTTTCGAATATTATTTGACGTTTTCGGAAAATTAATTGATTATCGAAATGATATTTCAAAAGTATAATGTGATCGATGGAACTAACAAATCAATATTGAAGAATCTAAATAGATACAAATTCTGTTGGGTGAGAATTGAACAATGATAATTTCAAGTTTTGATATTTACTTGCATGTGAATGACGTGATTATGTAAAGAACAATTTTGGCTATGAGCTCTTTTGATTGGCAGCTATTGGATCCTATCATTTGCAAGGTTAGCTTGATCCCTCACCGTCGTACTAGAAAACTTCCCATGAAATCATTCATAACCTTAATTTCTCATCGAGCGAAATTATAAATGTCAGCTATGAGAACTGTCATTCAATTATTGTGATATCAAATGAAGCTTCTATGAAATATAAAAAAGGACACATGGAATAATAAGAAGACAAATGTAATAAAAAAAAGTAAAATAGAGAAGCTCTATTCAGAGACAAATGAGAATTTTCTAGCATTGATCATGATATAGAAATTAATTGTCAAACATGTAGGAGTTGCTAGGAAACTCGAGATTCGATTTTCTTTTGTCAACAAAAGGATCCCCAGAAGAATCTTCAGAAGAGGAGAGATGTTCAAAATTTATGTTAGCGAAGAAATAAGTAATTCCTCACCTGTATTTTATAAAATATAATTTGTGCTTCAAAAATGTTTTCGATTCATTTCCCCCACATAAATCAGGTTCCTGAATCAAGTGCCGTATTAAATACCAGTCCCATGACAACAGCGAAGCTGGTAAAACCTTTCATATATATATATATATATATATATATATATATATATATATATCGATGCAACGTATATTTCCCATATGCATATAATAACCCTTGATCTCATGAACAATTCCATTCCTTCAACCTTTGAACAACTTCCGTGAGTGATGATACATTAATTCAATCTACTTCGCTTCGTGTCGGGTTGTTTTTTTATCATCAACAGACTATTTCATGACATGGAACATTCCGAATCACAGAACGGTAGAAGTAGGAAGGGTAGTTATAAATCACAAGGAGTTACCAATTAGAGTGTATCGTAGAACGATAATATTTGGTTGCGAATACCATGATATTTTTGTTCGCTTTAATGCAAGTTTCTCAATATTTTCTCATAACATAGTGAATTTGAACATTAGTCAAGGGATTATTCATGAACGACTTATTCATTTGTCTGGTTTGATTGCTGGTATCTTTAAATGATCACACTGTTGATATTTCTTGTGTTTATCCATTTGAACATTTCCTTTGATGAATTCAATATCTCTTCTGACTAGTATTTTTTGTATTGCTTTCCTGCGGAATCCAACTGAGATGCAAAGAAATTATCTATTATTGGTAGATGTATCCACTTTGCACAATAGTCTCTCAACATAACAGTTCGATATATTTTCCTAGACAATAACTTAGAAGAACCCTGAGATTCATGAAACAATGTCAAATCATAAATAATAAATGCACAAATAACATTTCACAACTATAAAAAAATTATAATTGGCGACCAACGTGTCTGGCATTAAGGAAGGAAAAATGGAGACTAGGAAAACTACAAAGAGGAGCAAACATGCAAAACCAGGTCCAAGTCAAGATCAAGACATGGAAAAAAAAAAAGTAGAAATAACCAGCCAGAAACTGGAGATGGCACTATAGAGCAAACAAGAATAAAGGGGAGAAGAAATGAAAAGATAAGAAAATAAAAGAGAAAAATTGGAAATCCTAGAAAAGAGAAGAATAGAAGATATATAAAAATTGGAAACATTTATCCAAGAAGGAAGAAAGGAAGAAATAAACAACTCTGGACAAATAATACAAAAAGAAATTGAAATTCAAGAAAAGAAAATCAATCAATAAATTAGGGACATCAGGAATCAAATGAGTGATACAGTGGAGAAATGTATTGTAGAAATGGCCAAAAAGAGTATGGAAACGGAAGAAAGAGGAAGTAAATGACAAAACCTAAGACCAAGACGTGAATATCATGCAAAACAAGGAAAAAAGGAAATAACTGAAAGAATAAAACGAACGTGAAATAGAAAAAAACAAACAAGTAATGAGGAAGTGATTATTAAAACTCTGCTTGGAAATGAAAATAAAATAATTCTCACGGGAAATTCATGAAACAACATCTAGTAACTTTCATAAAATATTTAAAAAATGAATTTTCTGACAATATCACTTCTGCAAATTTTTTTAAACAATTATCAGGAGTAAATTGCAAGAAGAGGCTTTATTATGGTTTGGTAAAAAATAAACGGAACTTCACACATTTACAGAATTTTCAGACAAATTTTTATCATACTTTTGGGGACCATCTCAGATGAAAATAATACAGGACGAACTATTAGGTGGGAAATACAACCCAAAGAGAGGAATGTTTTTTCACAAGTATGCTATGCAGCTATATAGCACATATCAATATTCAGACTGCAATTTCACCGAAGAATACATAGTTAATTTAATAATACAACATGTTGACGATAAATTGGAGGAAATAATGATTTTACATAATTTCGAAGATATGAATAGTTTATGTCAGTTTATAATCATACAAGAGAAAAGGAGAAACAGTTACAATACTTTAATGAATAGAGCAAATAATAGGTATTTTTAGACGCGAAAATGAATATAATAGATATAGACATTATGGAAACAGGAATATTAATATAATTATAATAATGCAAGACAAAGTGATGATGGTAATAGATATAATGATGAGAATAACAATAATAGGGTTTATGGAAATAATCATAGTAACAGAAATTATACAAATAACAGGAACTATAATAGTACCAATAACGAAAAATAAAATAATAATAATGGAAGATATAATAGATTCCAAAATAATTATAAAAATCAAATTCATAATAGTATGACATATGAAAATAGAAACAAAGACAAAGAAGCGAATAAAGACACTACCAGACGAAAAACTAATTACAGACAAGCAAGAAGCAGAAGTGTAGACGACAGAGACACAAGACTGGTTAATCACTTCCGGAGACTACATATGAACGAACAAAACAATACAGAACAATCAAAAAACAACAATACTCAACAAGAAAAAAAATCAATGAAGGACCTACTAAAATAAAAAAAATAATATTAATTACTTTACAGGAATGTATCAGCATTCCAGAGAATATATTGATCTAGAAAAAAATTTCGAAGTGGAATCAAACGGAGGTTTGATAAAAATTCCCGGTACATTCAACAACAAAATTCTTGAAATACTGATAGACACAGATATCACTAATGAATTACAAAATTATAAGAGAATTACTTTTTGAAAAATATTGCTATGGAATGCCAAAAGTAGTCTTGATAAGTGCTGATAAAAAAAACTGGTATGAGGTTATCAAAACAAGAAATGGAGAAATAAAATTTAGCAATAAAGAGAATACAACACAATTTTGAATAAAAGAAAATTTGCTACATGATGCGATTACAGGGACTGATGAGCTAGATAGACATAGAGTCATAATAAACTATGGGCAAGGACAATTTCAAATAGGTGAAGGAGCTTCGAATATATAAACATTATAGTGCGGAATAATGAACCAATAATAAATGGAATTAAGAATATAAAAATACAACAAAAACCGAAAGAAATAACAAAATATGACATTATTATTATGGAAATAATATGAGAAAAGTAGTACAAAGTTTACTCAGGGAACATTGAAACCTAATTGATGAAGAAAATATAGTAACAGATAAATATATTCATCAAATTGAGGTTGAAGGTATTCAAGATTTCAAGTCAAAAACATATCCTATCCCATATGAATATAGAAATGAGGTCAATGAGGTGGAATTAAAAAAACGTTAGAGTAAAGTTTCATTGAAAAATTCAACTCCTTGCCAAAAGAGGTTTTTACTGAGGCTTACAAACTTCAAAAATTCAAAGTGAATGTTAATTCGTATCTCCTGTCACTTGATTCACGCGGTGTTCTTTGTAAATTACAGGACCTACCTTTAGTGTGAGTCTGCATATAAAAAAATATTCAAAATTAATGAAAAAAGTATTCAAAAAGAGTAATAATGAATCAAGTCTATGCTTAGAAGATAGGAACATTAATGAATATACAGCTCAGTATGAATATCCATTTAACATCGAAGCAATATGTGGTTTAAAAATATTCTCAAAAATTGATTTAACGCACAGTTCTTGAATACGAATAAAAATATTATGAGAAAAATTAGACTAAGCAGGATTTGAAATTAATATAATATAGTCAATCATTTTTATAGTCAAGTCCGAGAAGGCGATGAGGTACCTATAAGCATAACAGAATCAGAATTTGCTAGAATAATTTTTATATATTTCGAAGATCAAATCAAAATTCATAATAGAAACCGACCATATGTTTTCGTTGAATGTAATGAATCCGCAGGCTCCACCCGGACTATTCTGTCAAATTAGTAGTTCTGATTATAGGTGTTCTCGGTGGTTCCAGACCAACGCTACTCTCGGAGTTCAAGACCATACCGGCATGCCATAATGCGGCAGAGATCTTGGCCGGCCTCATGCAGAAGGCCGTTATTCCTTGTTGCGTCTGCTCAGGACTCTCGATTCCCGGAGCCAGTTTTCACTCACCCCGAGGTGCGGGGAGTGGTCATTGGTTGATGATACTAGCGCATTCGCCCACTGCGTGGGTGCAGTGAGGAGTTCGGACCCGACTAGGTTCATTTAGGCGAAAATAATAATAATATGCCTTTATTCGATATAAAGATGTACCGAAAAGGTGGACACTCACTGTGAAGTGCTTTTACGCTCTACCTGATTATCCTGAAAGTAAATTAACAGAATCCTAATATAATCGGTTCACATGAATTGGCATTATAAATATTGATATTGAGTAAGAATATTATTGAGTGTTGCAAGGAGACCTAATCATGTTCCATTGTGCATAGCAGTGGTTCATCAACGTCCTGATCTCTCTTTCTCAATTAAAAGAATCTTCAATTTTTTATAAAAATTTGATAAAGAGTAATTTTTCGAATCGTCTAGTAAATTATTAGAGGTAGGTAGGAGAGTCGCTTGCATGAGTGTTGAACTATTTTTAAACGCGAAATATTAGTTTTACTCAGACCTGGGCCATATATAGCATCACAATAAGATATTTTGGATAGAATCAGAGAATCAGATATTCGTATTTTCTATGTAATTGTCACCAGATGCCTATATGGAAAGAGACTACTCAGAGCTGAATAGGATACTTTGCATAATATGTTTACTATATGTTTTTCGTATATCATGTCATTGGCCAACAATACACCCAGCATTTTACATCCGTCCACAGCAGGATTTGGCGAGCCGCCTATTTAGAATTGACTGTTCAATTGAACTTCGTCTCTGTTTGCTTGAGGACCGAATATAATAGCTTTGAATTTTTCTGGGTTCAGCTTCAATCCGTGTGCAGTTGATATATCATACAGTGCGTCAATGTCGTCATTAATTGAGGTGATGGAAACCATTCTTTTTTCGTAATCGAAACTGGAATACACCTGTGTATAATAGTGGTCGAGGTATAGAGCCCTGAGGGACTCCTTGAGTTATTGAAATGCGGTCAGATTCTCTTTCATCACAAATGACATACTATATACGATGCATCAAATAGTCTCTGGATAATTTGACCGTTAAATCTGAGAAGCCAAAATACCTCAGTTAAACACAAATTATAGTTGGATCTACCATATCAAAGGCCTTACTATAATCCAGCGTTTCAAGGCAGGTGATTTTTTTTGCGATCAGTATCGCTGAATACTTATGATGCATGCTAAAGCAGTTGTTGTGCTATAATGTTTCCTGTCGTCACTTATAAATCTTGGAATTATATTTTTATCGGTGATAAATTTAGTAACTCGATTTTCGAGCTTTTTTCAAAAGCTTTTGAGAGAATTGGTGAGACGCTAATAGGTGTGAGAAATCTGTGGCCTTTTCTATTTTTGGAATGGGTAACAACCTAGCGCATTTCCAGGAGTTTGGAAAAGTTCCCGTTTCAATGGCAGCATTGATGACATACATAATATGATTCAGTAAACGAGAAGAGACAAGATCTAACATTTGTTTAGTAACACAAGTTAAACACAAATTATAGTTGGATCTACCATATCAAAGGCCTTACTATAATCCAGCGTTTCAAGGCAGGTGATTTTTTTTGCGATCAGTATCGCTGAATACTTATGATGCATGCTAAAGCAGTTGTTGTGCTATAATGTTTTCTGTCGTCACTTATAAATCTTGGAATTATATTTTTATCGGTGATGAATTTAGTAACTCGATTTTCGAGCTTTTTTCAAAAGCTTTTGAGAGAATTGGTGAGACGCTAATAGGTGTGAGAAATCTGTGGCCTTTTCTATTTTTGGAATGGGTAACAACCTAGCGCATTTCCAGGAGTTTGGAAAAGTTCCCGTTTCAATGGCAGCATTGATGACATACATAATATGATTCAGTAAACGAGAAGAGACAAGATCTAACATTTGTTTAGTAATACCATCACTTTCACAACCATTGCTGTTGATAGTGTTGATGGAATCCAAAACTTTTTGGGGGCTTACTTTTTGAAATGTGAAATTACGGTTGACATTTTGTGCATTTTTGTATATATCCAGTAATTCTAATTTGATGGCAATTTTGCTGACTTGTGGGATATTACCATAATGCAGGTTCATAGCATTCACATCATTCATAAGATTGGTACTTATTACATTTTTCTTTCTGAAATTACATTGATTTGTTTCAGTTTATTCCACAACTGTTTACTATTCTTGTTTCTCAAAGAAAAGTTGATATATGCCTTTTTCCCTATTTATGGCACCATTTACGTTATTTTGCATTCGTTTATAGAAATCCAATTGAGCGGCTTCCGTATATCTATTGAATTTTGAGAAAGCTTTATCTGTAATTTTCATCATGAGGTTGATTGTTTCAGTTATCCAAGGACTTGGTCTCTTAGAGATGCGTATTCTAGTTTCAGAGCAATAATAATCAAATATTTTCAATAGATTTGTATTGAGGTAATCAGCCATTTCACAATATTCTGAAGTGTATATAAAAAGTCCCATTCCACCGACTCTATAAGTATTTAAAGGAGATCAAAGGTGGAAAATTCCCAATTTCTTCTAATAACATATTTAATGGATTTTTTCTCGCGATTGGCATCGATTTCAACACAGACTGCAACAGTGATCTGAAATGTTGTGTAAGCTCAACACTTCAACACGTGAAACTTCTTCATTCTCATTACACAAAACCATATCAAGTAAGGTTTGACTATCTGCTATGATGGTTCATTCACCAATTGAACCAGACCAAAAGATTCTAGTAAGTATCCAAATCAACATTTTTGTTATAATTGAATAAGTTGATGTTAGTGTCATTATAATAATTGATTCACATTCAGGAAGAAATTTCGAGAAAGATATTTCCAATTATTCAAGGAATCCAAGTACATATGATTTGGGAGGCCTAGAGGTTACTCTCACTATGAATACCTTACCACTGAATTCGAACTTTAACCAAAGTTTTTCCAAAATATTATAATTTCTCATAAAATAACACATCACCACCCCTATCATTTCTATCAGCACGTAATATATAGTAGCCATCAATCGATACCAAATAAGAATGAATTCTTTCGTTCAGCCACGTCTCTGTTACTCCAGAAATATCAATATTTTCACCCAATACATACCCAATTCATAGAAGCCAGTCGATATTGATCTAACATTCATGTAAGGAATGATCATGATTTTACTTCAGTTGGTCCCATCCGAATATATCACCTTATAGTAGTACCTCTATGACTGAAATGCGCAAGTTGAAAGAATGACTCACGATGCCCCAACTCACGATACCTCATCCGAATATCCGTAAATATACTTCTTGCGCTGAATGTGATGAGTTCGAAAGTGTCAATTGATTACAAATAAGTGGATTCAAAAATTTTTCCATCAGACATATAATTGAAAATAGATGAGACTGACAATGATTTCTGATCATTGATCAACGACAGGGGCGATCTACCTTGTAGATCAACATACGGCTGAACTTTATTTATCATCCTTCGCCGTTTTCTGCCCTGCACACTTTTTGAGATGTGCCAGCCGAGTGTGTCGCGCCCAAAGACAATTCCTTTTTGGTTGGCGCAGGTTCGTCGTCAGATTTAAAATCTGAATTAGAATACAAAGGGTATAAGTACTCATTTAACAATTTCGAGTAAATTGAGTCTAAACTTATTTGGCCAAAATAAAATCTATGAATGATATAAGGTTGAAATTTTTATTTAGAAAGTTTGTATAAGGAAGATTACATGTGGATATCGTGAGTAAGATGAAAATTGTAAAGTTTTTCACAAAGAATCCATAAAAAATTCACTTGTCCCCTTTGTATCCCGACGCATTTAAAAAAAAAATCACTTTTTTGTGTTATATGCTTTATTGACTCAGTGACAAACAATAATTCAATTTATATTTTCATAATCTGAATCAATCATGGCACTATCATCCATATCGTTGTCTGAATCGGATTCATGTTCATCCCTAGACGTTGAAGCTGTGTTGGACTCCTGATTTTTTTTGTTTTTTTTTGCCTTCGTTCCTTTCGTTTTTGGTTCTCCATGCGCCAGATTATTATAAAACTGATGAAAGATAGGTGGTATGTAGTCTAATAATGATTGAAGGTCCTTCCACTTAGCTGTGGTAATCGGTATCGCAACAGTATTTGTTGGCAATATATTGTCCAATTTAAGGGAAGGTCGACCTCTTGGTACAACGGATACCCATCTCGAAAAAGGAAAGTCTTCCTGAAGAGTGTGTTTAAATTCAAATGAAAATGTTGGAGCATCTTTGACATATTTGAAGTGGTTTATTTGTCTAAAACGTAGGGGTTTTTTATTCACGTCCAATTTCGGATCGTTTATTAAGGGATCTAATTTTTCAAAAGAAACAAACATTTCCTGTGTCATTGGATGCACAATAAAACTTCTAGCAGATGCTTTAATGACGGAAGTCCAATGTTCTGGGATGAAAACTTGTGGATGTTTTCTTTTCGATTGTTCAATAAGTGCAAATGCACGATCGCATTCCATATAAGTGTGTCCAGGTTCCAAAAACTTATGGTGGATTTCTTCTATGTGAGTAGATTGGACTATAAACATAAACAACTTACATAGGTTTTTATTTTTATTTTGCCCTCCACACGAATCACTATAGGCAATAAGTTTGGTTACTGTTGATGGCAGAGACTTAATGAACTGCAACAAACACGATCCTATTGATTGCGATCCCCTCGAAGCCATATTCTCAGACCACACAAACATATGCGCGTGGTTTTGTACTAAATCGTAAATGCAAAAATTGTACGTCCACAGTTGTCGTAAATAAAACACTTTGGATGTGGTTATTAGTGGAGTGGGTAATGTTTGTTGGAGATCAAAACATACAACTAGGGTATCTGTAGAATTTGTATATGTCACTATATCTTTTTTTTTTGTGTCACTAGCTAGTTCAGCTTTTCGGAGGTGAATCTCTGATTCCACTTTACTTTTGTTCACTTGCGTTTGATCTGTCGAGTGCTTGATGGTATTTTGATACTTATCACATCTTGAACATGTATCAGAATGTGGTCTATGAAATCGTAAATTAAACTCATTGTTGAAAATGTATCTATAATAGGATAACTTAACTGGGGTCCTATGTTTTTCGACACAAATATCTTTATATAGATTATACATAATCTGTACATTCAAATCTGAGGACAAATACCGAGCGGCTGCATTATCTTTTCTAGAATAGTGACTTCTGTATCTAGGAAATTGTTTAATATGATCAGTTACAAAATTTCTATCAACTTCATTGAGTTTTCTCTTACTCGGTCCTTTGCCTCTTTTATCTGGTTCAACTATGCCAAGTTCATTAGTTTTCTGGCAAACAAATGCAAATCTTTTATTTGAGATATCAAACGTTCTGAGAAAAAATGGCTTGCACACGCGTTTCTGAAGTAAAAAAATTTGAGTACTGAAATTCTTGCTCTTTGTTCTATTCATTTTTCTATTTCTAACACTTACTTTTCGTATGCATGAAGACAAAAATGATGTCTGATGATCGTACGAAGGTAGGTCATAAAACGCACTAAATAACTGTTGCCTTTCATTTTCGGAAATATTGTCAGTACACTTATATCGACAGTTATGTGGATAGGCGACCAAACATTTACCTTTACGTAATTTCTTCTTACGACATTCATATTCTTTCCCATGTGTTCGTAGACTTTGCCGTTTTTTAACTTTCCACGTGGACTCATTCCTTTGTCGCTTCCTACTTTTCTTAGAAGTCACACCGCTCACCGAAGGAATAGCATCATTCATTTGAGTTGAGTTGGTCTCGGGAACATTGCTATCGTCCGAATCAGAACTACCCGATGAAGGAATATATACGTCGTCTTCATCGGTTTGGTATGGATCTGGAACCAAAAAAATATCATAACCTCAATGGCTCAGGCAAATTGAACTTGTAGAGGGTAATACCAATGTATTATTACTATTCTATGAAAACAAAATTAAACTCAACTCACCTTCGTCACTTTCCATATCTATTTGCTACAAATAACTGCTTAAATAATGGTATTATTTACGTTTGCAATAATATACCAGACCACCTGTTGAAAATTATCCACAGTGACTAGTAAGAATACAAAGGGCACCAGTGTACTTACACCCATTGTATGCTGAAGAAAACTACATTACAATTCACATACTTTTTCTAGTAGCCATGAGATGGCGCTCAAAGTCACAAAACTTACTTAGATTCTTTGTATTCCGACAAATATTTGTGTTAACTTTGCTCAGTTGGACTTATGTCATTTTGACTGAAAAATGTACTTGTACCCTTTGTATTCTAAGCCCTTTTATCATCGGAACTTTCCGCCACCAACAGTGAATCTTTCCGTAGTGATAACGCTGTTATACTATACTGGGAGATGATCCAACTGAAGCAAAGTCTTATGGTAGTGATATCAAGGATGATTTTGCACTGCGGTGGTATACCTACCTGACACAAGAACTAGAGAACGACAACGAAGATAACAAGGACACTCGAGGACACCCTCCGTCCTTACTCATCGTGTTTGTTTTTTATATTTTTGTCACGTTTTGGAACTGATTCGAAGAACTAAATGGACATATAATTGGTAACAGCTGAGACTGACAATGGTTTCTGCTCATTGATCATCGGCATTATACGGCTGACCTTCAATCATCATACGCCGTTTTTTTTTCGCACTCTACCTGAGTTGTGCATGCCGAGTGTCTCGCGCACGAAAACAATTTCTTCTGTTGGCACAGGTTACAAGCTATTGCACTACTTTAAATCCACCCGAACTGAATCCGGAAGTCCAAACGTTTTTTCTCGGCATCCGGATTGAGGTTTTCTACTGGACCCTCAAATTTCATAGGGCAGATATTAATTTATTTTGAAAAATTCATTGACTAAATTCGATTAGTGAGTGATCATTCAGCATGTATTCCTGTTCTTGAAACTTCGAGACGTTTTGATTCGAATCCCTCATTTCCATAAATTTTGACATCATTGAAAATTTGTCGTTGTTGTAGTACTTTGATAATATTTCCAAGCGAGATCTTCAGATTTCTACACCCTTATCTCCGAGTTCGATCATCTCGTGTTCGGGGTATATTTTAATATTGAACATCTGAACAACACAACCCCTGCTTTAACATTACTCGGTTGGCTTTTTTCACAATTTGGTTTATTTCAGTTGGTGAAAGATCCTACTAGGGTAACTTCAAATTCTAGTACCCTCATTGACTTGCTGGTGTCCTCTGACCCTGGTTTCTGCATTCACATCGATACGCGTAATATGGAAGGTATCTCAGATCATCACATAGTCAGTTGTGTGTTGAAACTAAAAAAGGGAAACAGTGTACTATTTTCAAAACATTCAGAGATCACTATAGTTTTGATTTCAATACATTTTTCGAAGATCTTGCAACTATTCCATGGGATAGCATTTATGGTTTTGTTGACATTGACGAGGCCGTCGATTTTCTGTATAGGAACTCGAATGAGTTATTCAATATACATACTCCACTTGAATCTGTCAGAATTGAAAAAGGCCCTGCTCCATGGCCCACTGAGAATATTAGGTCAATGATGAAATAACGTGATAAAGCACACACTGTTTATGAAAGATCTGGAACAATAGACACCTGGAATGAATATAAAAACACGACAAATTTTGTGAAAGAATGTGTGACACAAAAAACGCCCTTATTTGAACCATTAATTTAAAACAAATGCTAGAAGTTTTTGGAAATTATTACGTTGGCTCAATGTCACTCCTAAATCTACTGATTGCCCTCCTAACATTGATAGTGCTAACAAATTCAACAATTTTTTTGTTCACAATGTCTCATTTGATGATGTCAGTAATCAGTTCATCTCTGAACATTACGAAAACAAGATAGTGAATGGATTGAATAAAACATTTCAATTTTCGGAAGCAATACTGAATAAAATCTCCAGTGGTAGTTTCTGACCTAGTTGATAATTTCTGATACCATATGTTAGTATGCATATTACATATATAGTAAACTTATCATTTTCCTTTCCTTCTTCATGGAAAACGCTAATGTAATACATGTGCCTAAAAAGGATTCACTTTCCTCTAAGAATGTCTTCAGGCCAATCAGTATATTACCTACGTTATCCAAAATATTGGAAAAAGTTGTGGCTGCTCAGCTGAGTGTCTATTTTAAAAGTAATGAAATTTTCGTCCTTTTCACAGTACAACAACTGCTCTTCTGAAGGTTTCGGATGATATATGCCGAGCTGTTGATAGTAAACAAATCGCATGCCTTGTGCTATAAGATTATAGCAAGGCATTTGATACTCTCACCCACGAGACTCTATGAATCGAAGTGAAGTATCATGGCTAAGATTTTACAACTATATCTTTTTTCTCAAATCATTCATCAGATAGGCAACAGAGAGTTGTATTAACTAGTGATGTTTCTGATTATATCAGATTGAAGAGAGGTGTACCCCAGGGCAGCATTCTAGGGCCTCTCTTGTAATCAGCATATACTGCAGATTTTTCCAATCATTTGAAGTTTTGTGTATCTCATCAATATGCGGATGATACGCAGATTCATCAGACATTTCCTGTGCTATATAGTGGTGTAGCTGTTGAAAGAATTAATTCCTTTTTGTGCCTAACGCTCATGGGCTAGTCCTCAATGGAAGAAAAAACACAGATTATAATTTATGGTAGTGAGAAGGAGGAAGTGATCGAGGGTAGGTTATTCAATATTCAACTCAATGGGCAATCGATCTCTTCCAATGATTATTGTAACAATCTTGGGCTATGGCTGGATTCTCAACTGCGGTTTTCGAAACATCGGTCATCTGATTCAATCATCCTTTGGTAAATTGAAACTGCTTTACCTACATTAAAATATACAGAACCGTGAGATTAAATTATGCAATTCACTGATTTTAACCAGCATAAAATATTGCAGTGTGGTTTAATGGCCTGCTAAATTGAGAGAGTTTAAAATGCATGTTTTCGATTTGCATATGATATGAGAAGATTAAACCATATATCTGCATTCTTTTTGGACTCTGGCTGACTAACACTTAATGAAAGGATTTTGCTTCAGGTGGCGGGATTGATTCACAAGCTACATAAATATGAGAAACCCTCATATCTCTTGTGCAAACTAGTCAATCGCAGCGAATTTCATGAACGTGCAACCCGGTATGGTGATCTGTGCAGCGTTCGTTGAACGTTGAGTCGTTCGCCAGACAGTTCAAATCATACTTGATAAATAAAAGAAATTAATAAAGGCATGATTTTCACTCTATTTTTTTATATTTCTTTTAATTATTCTATTCTTCTATTATTCTGATTATTCTGTACATTACAAGGCTCTTTGGGTGGTTATATGGAAGAACGTATTGCACGAATATAGCCACCCGCCCGGTGTAAAGCTACCTTCAAATGTATTTCAATAAAGACAATTCATTATCATTATTTTTATTATTATTGATCTATGTGGAAAAAACCATCGACAGCTGATTGAAGTTCTGAATCGCATGCGCTGGCCCACTAATTGCTACAAAATGGAAATTATAAACCGGTGGTTACCGATGGAGGTTCGAAGGTAATAACTGGTGGTTTCTGTGGGACAGTACAGCGTTAATTGCATATGCTGGAAATTTGGTGGGTGGCTACCGGTGATCACCAGTGGCTCTTTGGGACTGCCGTCTCACACTAAAGACAGATCTGTACTTTTATGTGCATAGTAGGCAAGGCCAATCCCCAGAGTTACACCCATGAAACCTTAATGGAGACTTCCTTTTCACAATTCATTCAATAAAAAATTATATTTCAATGAGCTGATATCGTCCAGAATAATCAACATTCAATAACGGTAGAAGCCCAGGTACTGAAAAAATCCCATATAAACTCTATAAGGTTATACTCGATAATTGGGTTATCAACATAACTTGTTTGTTGAAATAACTGATGGAATTTTCTGATACTTCATGTGAATCTATATCGATGTAAAAAACACTTCAATGTGTGATTTTCACTAGACAGTTTACAACACGTGTTTCACCAGCTACAGGTTGTACCATAACACTCCTGGAGAAGCTATTCCATAGTGAAACACGCTTGCGGTTTCCTAAATTGTCTTGTGGAAATCATACGATAATTTTTTTCATTACCGGTGGGTTCAATAGTCTCTCAGATACAGCTGTCCTTCTAGCTTAGTGAAAATTTATAACGTTCAAAAGCATCAACAAGAAAGGAATAGTGGAAGATCCTAAAACATTAGGTGAATTGCTTTGCTGAACATATAAAAAAATATTGGGATATTATTAAACAGGCTCACGATTTGGCAGAAGAAGACATTGTCATCCCTTGAACTTCTGTTTCCAGTTCTTTCATTTACTCGGTGAATTACAAAATCTTTTGGAGGAAGCTATTCACCTTATTAGGGAATTTATATTGATTTATGCGACTTCAAAACAGGCCTCCTGCAGAGGAAATTTTTCAGTTCTTCACCTTCTGTTCATTTGTCACAAATATCGAGACTTCTTCACTCGTACATGGAGCACGAGTCAATGTCGGCAACAACTACTTGTTGGCACTGCTTCTATATACTACTTCTATATAGCGACCGATATTATCCCATAGTGAACCTAATCAAAACTGATTTTTCAACAGGATTCTCAAAACCTGTGACTTCCCAAAATTCGTTTATATCGTCAAATACAACTACTGTATAAAACCGATGCAATGTACAACTGGATGAAACACAAAGACTTTTTGATTTTATCCAATTTTTAACGCCCTGCCTAAAACCGAATGCAGAAAGTCTGAGGAAAAAGCAACATAATTTCCCGAAATCATTCATAACCAGACTCTTTCATGAGGATATTTCGTTGGTAGATCGCTCAGTATATCATACCCTCTATAAGAACCTTGCATTCATGAAAGGAATCCACAAAACTACTCATTTGAACAATGAAGACAATCGCACAGGTTCGAATGAATATTCTCATATCAACTGTCAATGAAGCAACTGGTAGTATTAACCCTAGGGAAATAAGTTCAATTCGCAATGAATAAACGAGACCTAGATGGATATTTTGTTCCAGTGTCCTATCTACACGACAATGAAACCAATCTGAGTAGTATTGGTTCGAACTTTCATTATATGTATTCTATATGATTAACTCTATTGCAAAATGTCGCAGAGAAGCTCATATCAATTCAAATCAAATGAGGCAATCAAACCTGAACAAAAAGGTAGAAATTGATTTTTTTAATTTGAATTAGAGGATAAATTATTGATGAATAAAAAAATATAATAATATCATGACAAAAAATTTCAATATTTAATATAAAACTGAAAAAAAAAGAATATGAATTAGTAGTTTATAGCTCCAATAGAGATGATTATATAAACAATAAAAGTCCAAACCAATACCAATTAGCAGGAAAAGTTGTCAACCACATTTAAGCAAACATTCATCAATACATCACGGTTGTGTATGGAATATTTTGGAACTATTTTCATCTTCGAAGTATGAGCTAATTCTACTAGACTAGACGCATTATTTTTTTTCTTTATCTTCTTCTTCTATTTCTTTATTTAACGTCGGCCTATTTCCGCTACCAAGGCCAATCACCGACGCCGGTGAGCACACTTCCCCCAACCGGAAATTTTGCCGAACCCTCTGGTATTCCAACCAGAGGTAGGGATCTTTAACGAGCCCCAACATCCATGGACTCGGGACCGACGGCTTTAAGTCCCCTCCGAAAGACGGCATATCCTCAATATATCTTGTGCTCATTGATATATTGTCTGCGAGCTATGATATGCTATTTCGCTGCAGCTGTACGGGCTTTCAACACGGTATTTCCCTGCATGGTCACCCATCCCAACTAACCGCGCTCGGCGTTGCTTAACTTCAGATATCGAATGACTGTCAGTCAACCTGAAGAGCTGAGCCATCCCCTTTTTTTCTTTATTTAACGTCAGCCTATTTCCGCTACCAAGGTCAATCACCGACGCCGATGAGCACACTTTACGTCCCCTCCGAAGGACGGCATATCCTCAACATATCTTGTGCTCATTGATATATTGCCTGCAAGCCATGATATGTTATTTTGCTGCAGCCGTATGGGCTTTCGACACGGTATTTTCCTGCACGGTCACCCATCCAAGTACTAACCGCGCTCGGCGTTGCTTAACTTCAGATATCGAATGACTGTCAGTCAACCTGAAGAGCTGGGCCATGCCCCTAGACGCATTATTATTATTCTTATTTAGAATAGAAATTGAATTATTGAGCTGTGAATTTTAGAGAACAATCAAGTTCTGTTGAATATAATTGCCCAAATAACTAGGACCGAGTCCGTTCATATTGTAGTTGTGTACTACATCAAAAATATGAATAAAATATGTCAATATTTTACATATCATCAGTCGATACAGTACAAAACTTGTGTTTGTTCAGTAATTCTCGATAGATATGATGTTTCCGTGCACAAAATTCAACCTTGACTGGCGGTAATGAGTTCTTGAAATATGTATTAGTTCACTCAGTGATAAAAAACAATAGATTGATGACTTATGATATTACTTACTATCGATTGCTCATTACCGTGTGATTACTAAATAACGGCGGTTTCCACAAGTGGATTGTTGACACATATTTTTCTGTATACTTTCACAACAGATATCTGGTTTCAAAATCTGATTTCCTCACAATCAGTTCGAAATATTCTCACCACTGAAAACGAATGAACTGTTTTTCGATGAAATATTATTCAATATCTACCAGAACGACAATATAAAGTATAAAGCTTGTATCATATAGAATACGGGATTTATGTCGTCATGGATGTTGCAGAGACTGAGGAGATGAAAACTATTGAGAGTGGCAACTAATGATGACATGTGGCGGCAAAAAATACAAAGATAGGAATTAGTGTCGATTTTCTCAACCAATGATGCCAATCAATGGAAATAGGCTCGCCTCATTCCATGATAATTCTGCAATAAAACACTCGAGATAGTATGAAAGTCAGCCTAAAATGTCATAACGATACAACAAAGCAGAATATTTTGATGAATTCTTTCGAATCTTTTGTGTCAAACCTATTCTTTTTTACCTTTGTTACGATCGATACGCAAATAGAGGAAGGTGTTATTTTTGTCTTGACTGAGAGAATGGAAAAATAACTCAATTCAACATATGACAGTTATGACGGTGATTATTAACTTCATTTCAGATAAATACTTTACTACTATATAAATCTTTCTCGCGTGATTTATTTCCAACGTAACACACTAGTACCATAAATAACTATCATCTCACAATGCCATTTCTCTTCACTAAATGGAGAACATACAATCCTATACAACTCAATTATAAAATTGGGCCATTAATAATATTCATCGATACTTCACTAATGTCAGGTAGGTATTTCTTAACGACACTTTTCACTAGCACAAGGTTCTGTCTTGTGAGCTCACTCGTGACTATGTATGATGGAGAATTATCGAATATACATTGAGGAGGAATTTTGACCAGAAGCATGATACAATGTACGGCTGGTGTTTGTTAATAGATCCGGTCATACTTTTCCTATAGATGAACGATTCCCACTCTTAGATGTAATGTTCGTATTTTGTTCAATTTTTCTCTGCGGGGCCATATTATGGCTTTGGAGTAGGGTTGTGTGCTCTCCTTCCATGTTCCTCATAGAAAATATACTAATCCCTTTGCTACCCCATTATATTTCTTATTCAGTTCATTATTCATTCAGTTCAACGGTTCTCGAGAGAATTCGACTTTTTCATGGACATACCTGGAGAATCTCAAATAATAATCAATGATGGGGACAGAAGATGGGGAATCAAACATTGCTCTGATTATTATTGTATCATAAAGGAAGAATAATCAACATCCAGTAAGCTATTCGATTCAAAGCTGAATAGCAGATATAGATACACCAACGTCCGTACTCCACAGTTTCAGGTGAAAAACTGTCACAGTAAATGGTTAGTTACCATTACCCCATTCATACTCATCATTTCTTTCAGCACTTACAGCATGTTTCGTCTCACTAACTCTACATTGCGTATGATAAACGAGATTATTTTCTATGAAGATCCCAAATACACGCTGATGTCTCTGGAGAATTTCACCTACCTATAAGGCCCTTTGAATTGACACCCAGGTCCTCTGTAGAAAAACCACTTAATGATATATATCACATCCCTTCATACTCGAACTGACAGAATGCGAAAAAGTCAAGCTCGCTCATTCTTGATTCTTCATATCCTCCTTGTATGTTTTTTATAGTGTCAAAAAATATTTGCAAACCAGAAATTGACACAATCTGATAGATTCACTGTTGCTATTCATTTCATTCAAAGTTACCATTCTATTTTAATGTTCAACTCATTCTTGTATTGTTCATATTTTGTTTTTGTTTTTCTTCGAAGAAAAACTGGTGATTTCCCTCACTTCCCGATTATATTGATTGACCTGTTTTACTGGTGTTCATTCATAAGTTGAAAACAAAAAATTCATAATTATTTTCATTTTCGATTTCGGTTTTGTCAAGTGAGAGATGCTACAAGCTCAGTTATATCCAATTGGCTTGCACTTCAATATCTGAGAGATAATCAGAAGACATGAAAAATCTCCGTTGTTCATCAATGGCAGTTATACAATGGAGGCAGAAGATGAATGATCTCTATCAATCTGATGATGACAAAATATGGAACAGTTGCACAAAGAAGCACTTTGATGAATACCTTTCAATGAAAATCTCACAGGAAACTCTATAAGTAATTTTTGATATTGATTTTCATCAAATATCGACCAGTTCTACCCAATTTCCAATATAGATCTTGAAAAAAAACACATTTCGATGAGTTGACGAATGAAATTTGATATTTGATAGCGATTCATGGGTAATCTATAATAATACTTGATGTTTCATTTTACTGCAGTGTATTTTTTATGTAGAATTTTATCATTTGGTTGGCTTAAATTGACTATTTAGAACTTTGACATAGATCGCATTTCAATTTGGTGGTATTTAATGCCACCATTCGATCGATTGAAGCCCTGTTGTATGTATACCAAGACAAAAAAAAAAATTAAAATTTGTATGGCTCCTATATCTTCAATCAAAAATATTATTGCTTGTTGCATCCAGTTTCAGTGCACCCAAAATTCAATCATCTATCGAAGAAGAGTCATCTTTTCGAATAATCCAAACAGAAAAAGGTGTTGAATGACAGAATTCAATGCTTGGAGGAAATTTCATAATCGAGTCCACTATTTGAGAGAATTTGCTGCATTCATGTCCGAGTCAGTGGAATTTTGAAAATAACAAACTCCTATAAAACTCAAGTAACAAAATATATGTAATTGCAATAACCCATCAGAACATGTTTCGTTGATCGTCAAGAATTGAACCATATTTTGTTTCAACCGTTTCACCTTTGAGAAAAACAGTAGAATCCACTTATCTCACACAAAGACTAATTGGGAGACATTGTCGTGCAAGGCCAAATTTGAGTTCTGTGCTTTTTTTCAGGTTATATCAACTCTGAGGACAATGGGTCAGATATCAATTAATTTGCTTAGGGAAAGAGCGAGTAAAAGCGTATTTCCAATTAGCATTTTACTCAAAATATCTTACAATATTCGAACTTCTGGAAAGGTGTACTTTCTCCATGGGGAATAATAATTGGACTGCAGTGTTTATAGAAAAAATTCATTGCACTTATGCTCTGCACGCTACTGGAATATAGAAATATGTTAATAGTAGCCGAGTAAATTTCCATATGAAGTAAACTGCATGGAATATCGATTTATTTTCATTGTTGAGAATATTACACTAATCAATTTTACTCATTACATTATGTTTCTAATGTTGTGTGAATATTATTCCGATGAGGTCATGCATTGGCCACAGCTCATTGTGTAACAAAATAATCTGGAAAAGAAAATATATTAACAACTCAAAACCGCTACCAGTCTCAACTACGAGTAAATATATGTTTTTATCGAACGAGGTATCGTTGAATCGAATTGAAGAATCCAAAGAAAAATGTATTGCAGGTTTCAAAAAAATTGTTGTGAATAGGCATCGCATAATTAGACCAATCTGAAAACGTGAAAACGTCGTCAGTAACCGCCAACAAGCCATTTCTTTTGAAGATCTAATGAGGATGACATGAATATCTGAAAGTGATAGTTAATGAAATATTTTCAATCTATGTACTTCTTCTTTACGTTGAGGCGACTTTCAACATTACCTTTGTAGGAATGAAATTCGGAAGTTATCTCAAAATCAATTTCTCTTATAAAAAGAATAAAAAGATAATTTACGATTGGAATGACATTAAGAATTAATTCAGGTGATTCTCTTCAGCTCCACCTTTATTGCTTCCATATTCTCCGTTACAATTATTATCTATATGATACATCCTCAATTTTTCGAAATTCAAATTGCACCTTGAACACCTGGTCGTCGGATTGCATTGGAAATAGTGAAAACATTTATGGATTGTTGAATAATACACCGTTGCTTTGGATGACATTATCACAATCATTCAGTATTTGGGGAAGCTGGCGCTGTACAAGTACATATAAATGGCAGCGTTATTCTTCCTAGCAGAAAAAATAACTGTCTTTTACGTTTATATAACTGCTACTGACAATTATACATTATTACCAGCTTAAACTATAATTTTTTTTTTCTGCATGTCCGTTCAGCGCTTTCGTAGTGTTTTGATTCGTGATGGAAGAAGAAAAAATGACATGGTGTTGAAGAGTCTGTTTATCTGAAGATCATACAATCCAAGTAGCGAATTATCAATATTATCATCAGGCTAATGTCGTTTCAATACAAAATTGGCTTGCCATTGCTGATAACATATTCAACATTTTCGTTCAATATGTTGAATTGAAAATTTTAGCACTTGATTCAATATTTGAAACATTCCTGTAGCGGTTGTCAACCCCAACTATACAACAAAATTGAATATGAATTGGAGAGACCTGAACAGAATGGAAATGCAGAATTCTGTGTTATCGACGAGTGGGGGCAGATTTTCCATACTTGAATCTATCAACACAAATCAACTCGTGATGAAAATCTATCTCGCCATGTTACTAACAACACTTCTTCTGTTGTTTTCATCGGAATATATGGCAGGCAGTACGTAACCTCAGACGACTTGCATTATGTGAGGCAGAGTTCGGAAGAATTCAGCAATTTCTCTTACTCACCAAGATTTTTAGGCATAGTTAATGCGTAAATTCCCTTTGAGTGGGTGGAACTATGAATTGCAAATGACGATTTTTATGGTTTTGTGGTTTGAATCACTCAAATGAATATTTTGAAAAATTAATATTTCAGAAATTTTATATAATTTGGGAACGATAAAATGAATGGATAATGAACATCGCCCTTTATTATGGTGAAATACAGTTCATTACTCACTGAAAACTATTTTTTGAGAGGCATTCGACTATAGTGCCCCACCGTATTCGTAATTTCAAAATCGCATTGCACGTCGGATAGATTAGATTGAAAGGTGGCTGTTACATTCATAAATTCATTTCTGTATTAAGTGATTCAAAAACATGGGGTTATATGGTTCGAGTTGAATTGATTCATAATCTCAAACAGTATTTCAGACAGAAAAATGTGACATTTGGAATTGATCGAATGAATTTATAATGTCATTTTTAATTATGAAATTTGGTACTAATCACAATCAATATTTGTCTCATTCAACCTCAGAAACACAACTTTCAGTCGACGGAATATACTCACCGAATAATTACTTGAAAAAATTATAATTCGGTGGTTCGCACTAATTATCTCTAGTTCGTTAAGAACCCTTCGTGTCCGAAATCACACCACATGGCTTTAAAAAAATTGACCAATTTGAAAATGGCATGCAACCATCACTGAAATGACGAAATCAGTTTCAGGCTTTCAATTTGATATACACAGAAAATTGGCATATCTCTACTGACATGTTGATATGCTACGTGAATTGATATTTCAATTTTGTTATCCACTCTCCCGAAAATATAAATGGTGCAACTTTTATTGAAAACGTATATTGAAAATTGGGTTTTGGACAGATATGCGAACAATATCCATATTGTTGAATCAGTCGCTATAAGTACATAAAGTAATTCTGATGTTGGTGACAAGCTATCAATTCAATATCGTGTTAATATTGCACCTGATAATATTCTTCTGGAATGTGATACAATTTAGAGATGTATAATTGTGTCAGTTCAACATACATTTTTCCACTAACTATATTTCTTCATTGGTTCAACTTTGAATCGGCGTTGAAGGTATTGATTTCGATTGAAGTTTTTCAGTAGATCTGTTTCAATCGAATATATCATCCATTGAAGAAATTTGGGACTTTTGTGATGATCACATTTCATTATTTTTCCACCACTCTGTTGTCACGCAGATTCTGTAGTCAATTGTTTCAAACTAGAGTGGATATAATGACCATATCACATGAGAAAAAATTTTGAGAACGACAGTGAAGGACAATCCACTTCAGAAAAAAGATTTAGACTTCGGAACCTCCGTTCAAGTGCGAACTAGAGATTTCACTTGAGTTGTACAAACATATTTCACAAATCTGACATCTGAAAATTCTAATGAAATATCATCAAGTGATATGGATAATGATTCATTCTTGTTGAAATCAACCAAGCAAGTAGGCACATTTCATTTTCGACAACATTAGTACAGCTGAGGAATGCACTTTTCATGAAAAAATTATCAATAACGAAACTAAAAAAGAATCGAGAGAGTACATCATTACAAATTCCAATATTGAAGTTGTAGATTGATAGTAAAAAATATATCTCCACAATAGGCACTTGTATATTGTCATATGGTCAAAATTTACAGTACCCATACACCGCGGGCATATCTGACAGACGACAGTAAATGACAGTTGTCAATCCAGCCTGCTGGACATACAAACCTGATTTACCTATGCTGAGTGTGTGTTTATGTCATATTTTAAAATCCTTTTTCTCAATAATGGCTCAATTTTGTGCGATTGTGAAATGTGGAAGTAATAGCGGCAGACATAATGTTTCATTCCATCGATTCCCTACTATTTTCGACAATAGAAACAAGATCAATCCTCTTGCTGAAAAGAGATGTGAATTGTGGATTCAGGCAACTAGAAGAGCAGAATTAACTTCTTATAAGTTGAAATGGGCAACGGTGTGTTCAAAACATTTTGTAGGAGATATTTTCAAAGAATCTGGGAAACATAGGCAACATAATTTTATTTATTTTTTTTCATTCCAGCCAAGTGCACTCAAAGATATTGACAATATAGACTGGGTACCGAATCAATTACTTGGCTACAAAACAAATATCAATGCAGTTCGAAGCATTCAGAGATTGTATCGAAGGGAACAGCATGATAAAAATGACATCGCTGTTCAAAACTTGAATATTATTGATGAGCAAAATCAAACTCTGAATCATATAAATTAACCAGTTGAACGAGTGGAACATCCACAAAACTCTGGTGAACACCTATGTCCCGATATTGATTTCGAGTTGCAGAATTGTTATCGTGAAATCCATCATCTCCGGGAAACTTTGCAGACTTAATCATTCCCATTGGGAAGTTCAAAGCATAACTCATCTGAATGCCTTTTTTTATACAGGATTACCATATGAAAAGATGGTTGTGGTTTATGATTTTGTAGAGCCTTGTATAACATATCCCAAATCTGTTCTTTCAAAATTATCATTTATTAAAGTACATTTTCAGTATTGTTTTCACAAGCTTCACTCCAATCCCTCTAATCCATTCAGATATGAACATATTGTATGAATCCAAACTTTTATAGCCTTCGAAGTCTTCTCCTGTGCATACACTTTTATATACAAAATAGTTTATAATGTCATACAACATGTCATGAAACTTTAGGAAAGTATTCCACAGCATTACTAGAATCCCCAAATTTTAATAAATAAGGATCACATCCCTCACTTTCCTTAAGTTTCTCTAAATATCTCTTCTGGCTATCCATAGACAAGGTGCTGAAATAATCACTTTTATCAGCCATTTCACATACAATTTCCTTGCAAGCAGGAAGAATAATGAATATTGATTGCAAAATTCAGACATCTATATATGTCAGGTACGCTAAGGGTATACCCAAAATTAGGGTAAACCCGTAATTTCTTCATAATTACGATAATAATCTCATTAAATTACCATTGTTGCTTATGGAAGTAGGGTTTGTTTGTCCAGCAGGCTGATTGACAGTTGTCTTGTGACGTCACATGCCCACGGTGTATTGAGTGACTGGGTTAAAAATATAGGGGGTTACATCAATATATGCTTCGCAAAAATTACTCATTCTTTCCGAAAATAACTGGTGACAACGTTAGATTTCAGGAAAAACGATGTGCATTATAAAACTTGATCTGCGTTCGAAGAAATGAGACCCTCCTGTTTGAAAAACCAGGTGATTTTTTTTCTTCCATTGAAGAGGGGCTTCTTTCAACCTGTAAAGGGATTTCTTTGCCATGCCACATTCTTCGAATCCTTTCGGAATACTCATGGAAATCGTTTTGCCTCTCGGCTGCTATAGCCAACAGAATTCTCATTGAATAGATCTTCACCACCGAACTGAAAGTTTCAGTAAAATCAATTCCATATTCTTGTTCCCATCCCCTAATGACTAGTTTCGCTCTGTATCATCCATCTTCTTTCATTTTGAAAATCTGTCGACTTGACAATAATATATCCATGTATCATTTTTATCCAATGCCTCCTTCTCTTCCTTTATAGCAGCTTTCCACTGCTACCTCTATCAGGTCCTTCTATTGCTTTCTGATGTGTTGACATGACAAAATCCTCGTATAATTTAGGTTTCTTTATAAATAATTCTCTTTCGGCCTTATTCTCCTGATCTCACATTACTCTGTAATCTGTTCTTGAAAGATTTCCATTTTCACTTTCAGACCACGCAAGCTGGGCTTTCGATAACAAAAATTGTCAACAATGTTTCGATGATGGGGAATGGTTCAGTGGTCTATACTGAATGTGAAAAAATAAATGCGTGAGCTGGCTGTTGGAAGTGAATATTTGGGGTGGATGTAAAGGGGCAAAAGTGGTATTGTCGCAATATCTGACGAGAGGTGACGTCTCAGAGAGAAGTTTTCAATAGAAATGTTATAGATCTTGAAGAGATCTGGAATACTTGTGAAAATGACTTTTGCACATAACCTCAAAAAAATTATTTAATTTCAATAAAATTCCGCGAAAATATACTATGTCATGTCTTTAATAAACACAATTTTTTCTTTATGGTGAATGGAATAGTTCTTAGAGCTAATAAACCTTTCCGTTGAAAATACTTTTTTCAGATTCCATTCCTCCTTCAGAGATTTATCGTGAATAATTTTTTCTTGGCTCGTTCTCTTTCTCTTCATCCATAGTTTTCAATAATAAAATTAAAAAATATAGTCTCCATTCAAAAACACTCTCAAAAATGTAAGGAGCGATAAACATAGCCTTCGAAACTATGAATTTGTGAAATGTCGATTATCTATTCTAATTTCCAAAAATACAATGGAAACTATGTTCATTTCCTTGTGAAGGATATTTGTGTTAATATCGAAATTAATTTATATCTTCTAAACGGTAATAGATACGTATGGGGAAATAGTATATGAATTTGTTGACTAAGTGATAATGAATCATAATATAGTATTATATACGGGGTGTTCCATTGGAAAAATCAAAGGAGCCGCTACTTTATAGTAGAAGCGACAAGGACGCATCGTCTGAAATATTTAAGGCGTGTAGGTCATATTGATTTATGCATACTGTGAAATTTTCTGGTTGATCTGTTGAATAGTTTGCCAGAAACGGGTAATTGACGCTCATCATGAAAAGCCTTGTATAGTCTCACTAAACTAACTACTCAATAAAAGTCTCATAGTTCATTCTAAAATAGTTTTTATAATCTTCAGGATTTGTTCCATTTACTTCTTTCAAGGAGCTGATATGAGAAGATTCGCCCCTCCGCAAATACCACGGTTTTGACCAATAACTCTTTTTTTCCTTTCGAGTAACATGTTCTGTTTCGTCGGCTTCTGCTAACAGTAACAGGGCAATCGCTTTTCTTTTGTGCAAGCTCATTATTTCAAAGCGCATTCGGTTTCTTTCAGTGAGCAATGAATTTCCACGTTGATGCCACCACTTCTCAACATCAACTGACTGTTTTGGACTTTTGGACTGAACGTGTAGGCCCTTGGCATACCATCAGTCCAGGAGCGCAGGCCTAGCCGTCAGTCCTGGCGCGCAGGCCACGACTGTACGTGAAGGAGTACCTGTAGAAGTAAGTGGTCTCGGTAGTGTAGTGGTTAGCATATCTGCCTATCAAGCGGAAGGCCGGGGTTCGAATCCTCGCCGGGCCACCGTGCTGGGTAATCGCACGTTAAAAGGTAAGGCCTCGTTGATCCATTATTGCTCGCACAAGTTTCGACTTCTGAGGGTTGACGTTCGTCAGCTGGTTAACGAAAACGAACAATTTTAGAACAACAACAACAACAACAAGTTTTGCAGTAGCTGTTTCCCAAATAGCACAAGTACGTCCAGTGGACGTACTGCATATGTACGGTGAGGATGCATTGTACGTATTTAGGACGTACTTTTGTCTCCGACAGACGTACATAAGACCTCCCTGCGACTTACCGTTTCCGCATAGTCGGTAATCCCAGGTACGTACTTTTCTAGTCCACACAGGACCTGAAATGTACAGAACGGGGAACTGTTTGGGACATTCCGAAAACGTACATTTTCCATTCTATATGCGCTATCCCAAGTAGAACAAACATATTTGACCAATATTGGTTCAATATTACGGGAATATTAACCTTATATTGTAGATGATATCAATAGTGGCCACAAAAAAATGTGAACATTCGGCGATATTAGGTCAATATTCGAAAACAACGTAATGATATATCATTTGATATCACTAAATGAATCTAAGTTTTCATATTCGGGATTATTCATTTCTTTTTTACCAAATAGTCAAGTTGGAAATTTTACTCATTCACGTGTACTAACCATCTAACCGAATACTTACCTGGAAAAAGACCTGGCTGCTGCGGGGCTTGAACTCTCGACCTTTTCTATGGAGATATTATTGTCGACCACTGTTACGCTCTACGGCACGGAGAGACTTGTTTTTAAGAAGGAGTTGAGTGCTATAGATGTGATGACTTCAAGTTAGTTTTGTTCGAGATAATATTAAAATTTTAGAAAGTTCAGTAACAATGAAAATATATTCGAAAAAACACTAAAGGATCACTGTCTCATGTGATGGCGGTTTTGGAATATCAAACTTGCTGTGCAAAAAATTCTGTTTGTAATTTTCTGGTATTTGAATTCACCACATGTCGATGTTTCAATTTTTCCAAATTTTTTTAGGAATAATTCATTATAAATATTGCATTACCAATATTGATATATGTTTGAATACACTAAGTGATCACTCTCCAAATCCCAATACCCCTTGAACCGAAAGGGACCCAATACGTACGTTCTCGGGAGGTCCAAACAGTATGTACATACTAACAGAAATGTAGAAAATGGAAGGAACCCAATCCGTACGTACTTGGGAGGTCCAAACAGTATGTACAAAAAAGTACGTCAACGAGACGTCCAGATAGTATGTACATACGATTTCCAAAAATGTACGTCATTACTATTATGTCCCGCAAACGTTTCGAAATATACGTATCTGAAAGGGACTCAATATGTACGCACCTGGAAGGTCCAAATAGTACGAACATAGTTCTTCCAAACATGTACGTAAATGATACGTCTGAGCAGTACGTACATGGGATTCAGAAAAAAACACGTCATTGGTATGTCCCTAATTCATTCCGAAAAGTACGTACCTGAAGAGGAGTTAATGTAAACGTATCAGGGACACTTAATAAAGTACGTACATAGTACTTCCAAGCATGTACGTTTTTATTACATTCCGATTGGACCGGGACCAAGTATGTACCTACATGGGACGTCTAACCAGTTTATACATGGTACATCCGGTAATGTACGTTCTTCGAATGTCTCCTATACGTCTTGGGACGTATCGACGTAACTAGGACATAAATGGTTCGTCTTCAGGACGTCGTGTGCTATTTGGGTTAGCAGTAGAAAATTTTGATTGAATGTAACCTACTCATATCGATTCATGATATGCACCAAATCATTTCATATTCATCTGATATTCACGAAAAGAAAATGAACGCAAAATACTTGAGTGAACCTCAATAATTCGATATTATGAATGCATCATTACTATATAGACGTGAAATAGGTATCCTGGTGAAATTTTAATGAGAAGTAGGTATGTATAGGTTATGTTCTGGTATACAGTGCTTTTCAGATAAAAGTATCCACCTTTTATCCAAAAACACTTCAATTTATGTTGGAAGGGGTAAGCATTATGGCTTATTTAAACTTACTGGAAAAGCCACCCCCTCACCCCTAGCATCATCCCTTGTTTTTTTTAAATTATTTAATTAAATTACTCATATTTTTATGTAAAATTCGGATATTCCTCTTTGAGCTGATTTCAAAAATGTATGATACTTGTAGGTTAAAGTGGTTAGTTTATGAGATATACAATTTTTCTTTTAATAGCACAAATTTTACTTATTTTTCACTTTCACCTTATTTGCCTGGAATGAAATGAGTTGTACAACAGTAATCTTTTGAACTGTGCTATTTATTCTACTTCAAAAATCTAAACAACAAAAAACATTGTCAACTAGAATTTGTAGTCACTATTGATAGTGTACTTTGATACATTATTTATTTTGTTTCGCAGAAATGGTTCACTCTTTGCAAGAAAGAATTGAAATTGTAGGTTTATACTACCAAAATAATAAGTGTGCAAGAGCTGCTGCTAGAATATTTAACGAATTACATGACGGAAGACATGCAACTCATAAGTATGTGATTCAACTGATGGAGAAATTTACCACAACAGGGTCTGTTTGCAATAAAGTGCATAAGCGAGAGGGACTCGTAAATAACGAAGCAATCCAAGTGGCAATTTTAGGGCAAGTCAGCTTAAAGACTCAACAACCCCAATCGTTGTCAACAATAGGTAGAGCGACCGGTGTTTCATCTTCTACAGTTTTCCGAGTTCTACATAAATTCAAGTACCACCCATACAAATTCAAGTTGGTGCACGAGTTGAATGAAGATGATTTTGATCGTCGTCTAGAGTTTTGCGAATCAATGACGCAATTTATCAATAACAATCCACAATTGTTAAACAATATTTGCTTTTCTGATGAATGCTCATTTCCATTAAATGGCTTAGTAAATAGGCATAATTGTAGATATTGGGCTGAAAGTGATCCACATATTATGCGTGAATTCCATACACAACATCCCCGAAAGTTGAACGTTTGGTGTGGTATCCTAGGTGACCACATTGTCGGACCTTTCTTCATCAACGGAAATTTGAATGGTGAATCATATCTTGAGTTACTCAGGGAAGGGGTTGACCCACGTATTACAACAATAATAGAAAATGATGATAACCTTTCCGAAGATTTACTGGTATTTCAACAAGACGGAGCTCCCCCACACTATGCTATGCCTGTCCGACAATTTTTAAACGAAACATTCCCCGCTCGTTGGATAGGTAGCAGAGGGCAGATGATGGAGTGGCCACCTAGGTCACCGGATTTAACACCCCTAGACTTCTTTTTATGGGGGTATTTAAAAACAAAAGTTTATGCTACCCAACCAGAATCTCTGGATGATTTACGAGAGAGGATAGAAAATGAATTTCGACAATTAAATCCAGCCGTATTAAGCAATGTCAGAGAGGCATTTCAAAATAGATTATAGATTAGACCATTGTATGGCAGTGAATGGTATTTTGAACACTTATTGTAACTTTTATTGCAATATCAAAGAATTAATAAATCCATAACATCGCATAACATTTCCTTTTTTCTTGTTTATTTGCTTCATAATAAATAGCACAGTTAGAAAGATTAAAGAGTTTGAACTGTTGTACAACCCATTTTATTACAGGCAAATAAGGTTAAAGTAAAAAATAAGTAAAATTTGTGCTATTGAAAGAAAAATTGTTTATCTTATAAACTAATCACTTTAACCTACAAGTATTATACATGTTTGAAATCAGCTCAAAGAGAAGTATCCAAATTTTACATAAAAAATATGGGAAGTAATTCAAAATAAAAACAAAGGGATGATGCAAGGGGTGTGGGGGTGGCTTCTCCAGTAAGTTTAAATAAGCCATAATGCTTGCCCCTTCCAACATAAATTGACGTGTTTTTGGATTTTTCCTAAATACCAGTATTACAAAAGTTATCAAAGGTGGATACTTTTATCTGAAAAGCACTGTATAGTAAATCATAAAACATAATGATTACCTTAATGATTACCTTATCTTCCACTCCTTCGATCAATGCTCATCATTTTGTGTCCTCTGACATGATATTTCTCTTCGAACAGTGGTGACGCATTTTGTGAGATCGAATTACCCACTCTAATTCTTCTCTTTTTGATACAAATTTGAATTTCATGCATATTTTCTATTATTCTATTTGACAGCTCATAGGGTGTCGTTAGGCAAAATGATTATCCACTTGGGAAATGAAACATAGTCTCTATGATATTTTTTCCATCGAATCGAGTGGTGTAATTAGTTTCTTGAAATTTTCGAAAATTCTAATGAACTTTCGACAATTTTTGAGCTTGTTTTGATATCAGGAACTGTACATAGAAAGGAACAGAGTCCAGGAAAAATGATTTTCGATAAATATCTGAAGAAGTAATTGAATTTGAGAAAAAATGGAGTTTTGACGAAAAAGTGTTTCCTTGGAATCATTCGATTGAGTTATATGAAAAAAAAAATTGTGGATATTAAAGACATGTCAAAGAATATTTCTTCGGAATTTAATATAATTTTGAAATATAACAACTTTTGTGGAAATGGAGAAGAAAATACGATAAATCCAGTTTTTCGCATTATTCCCGGTTTTTTGATTTTATGTGTGAAAGTCATTAATTGAAATGTTACAGATCTTCCAAAGATCTATAACCTGAAAATTTTTCTATTAGACCTCGCCTTTTGTCAGAAATTGTGAGAATATCGTTTTCAACCCTTTACACTCACTCTCGCATTTTTTTTCAATTCAGTATAGACCACTCAACCATTCCTTGTCTTCAAATTGCTGTCAAGTTTTTTTAATGAGTTTATTTAATTTCGCTTTGTCTTTTTCGAGAACCTGTAAATAATTTCTTGGACTTTTGTCGTTGCTATGGTTTTCATGACTATCTTTATCCGTTGAACTTATGTCGAATTTTTCACTGTCATCGAAATCCAAATTGTTTTTCGAATACATCTCTTTGTATTCGTTTTCCATCAACATCTCAAAGGCTGTACCCATTCATTGCGTAACCGAAAAATGCATACTTTTCAGTTCGCCTGTTCAATTATCTTGTACTCAGGATTTTTGTTTGAATAAGTATATGATGTAGAAATGTGTTTGATCATCCAGGAACGTGGGAATATATCTCCTTCCATCCCAAGTCACTGAATGAATTAGTCCGCATAGTCAGTGTGTATGATTTCAACAGGTCTTTTTGCATGATATCTCTCACTGCTGAATGGTAGCCTAGTTTGTTTACACTTCAGACAAATTTCACGAACTTCATCTGAGTTTCCATAAAATCATTCATTATCTAACTTAACTTTTTGATATTCGTTCCACTCAAGTGCCCAAATTCTCTGTATTATATATGAATGTTTCGTCAAGAGAGTTGTGTCAGTCTTTTCGTCAAAATTTACCAGGTACAAACCATTACGTTTATAACCTTTCAGTATTATTCTGTTGTCGTTTTCAATGAAAACTTCACCACCATTGTCCGTGATCGCTTCCACAGACAGTAGGCTTTTACTCAAATCGGGAATATAAAGAAAATTAATTAGGACATACTTCTGTTTGAATGCCTTGAGCTTTCATTGATTCATTTTTATTCGCTACCACAATATCAGATTTTATACTATCCATGGATGGAAATAATTCTTTATCATTGGACATATAAGATAAACATTCCGAATGGGCGTTTTAACAAAAATAACAATTTTTTTCGACATGATTGTTTTCTTACAATTGTTACATTTCATTTCACTTTTTTAAGACAATTTCTAGCGAAATGGCCTGGTTTTCCACACTAGTAACACTTTCTCTCATAATCAAGAAGCCTTTCATTTTTCTCTCATTAGCTTTGAAAGCTACTACTCCATCATCTTCTTTCTGAGGTTTGAGTCTTCTTCTGCTATCAGTCTACTGGTCGGATGAGACATTTTTTTTTATCAGTTCGTGTTCAATCCCAATTCAAGAAGTACAGATATTTTCATGCTCGGTTGGTGAAGTAGATGTGATTTTGGAAAGAGGCATTTCATCACCTATGAAAGTCACCTATGAAGTGCACAAATTTATACATGTGCAAATGATTGACAAAACAATTTGGAAAGAGAAATTTCCATTTTCCGTTGTAACACTCGCGACTTGTTGAGTGAACAGAGCACATGGCCCAGTCACTGTAATATGGATGAATGGTTCCATTTCCTCCTAGTTAGTGATATTTTCGGAGACATGTTTCCAGTTTTAATGAATGTTTCTGATAAGAAATGTTTTTTCTGTTTGTGATGGAGTAGGATTTTTCATCTGCTGTTATATATATATATATATATATATATATATATATATATATATATATATATATTGGTAATGAAACTAATGGTATCAGTCAAGAAGAAGATACTCAAATGGTTCCGGAAGAATACGAAAAAAGCAGAAGATGTTCCAGGAATCACTATGGTTTCATCTAGGCAAAAAGAATTTCAGTATTTGAGGACTGAGAGGTAGCAACCGTTCTGATTGTAGTTATACTGCTCTTATGGGAATACGATATGCTAATAGTGCTCTTCCAGGAAATCCTTATCTGAACCCTCTAAGCGATGATTACCATTTTTTCAGTTTTATTCATTCCAGTTCCTAGAGAGAGTCGTCTTGACTTGCAATCCATATTTTGCGCCAAGTAGTCCCATGTAAATTCCCATTTTTATACATCTGGTATTCTAGAAGTTATGACTTGTTTAACAAATTGTTTGTTAACCGGTATATCATAAAATTATGTATGAACCTGAAGGTCGCAACAACAAGTGCATTTTGCCAATGCATAATTATCCTTGCTAGATATTTGTTTATGAATATCCTCGACAGTAATCAACTCACCACGCAATATTCCTTGATTATAGTCAAATTTATAAATGTCCAAAAGCTGGAAATAACTTGAGAAATAATAACATATGTAGAGAAGGAAAATCAACGTCACATGAAAGAAAAATATTAATTTTGATTGAACATGTTGAAGTATAGAGTTTTTGACAAATAGGTTAAGGCTTTCGCGGCCGAGGTTTTCAGTATTACTACTTTTCTTCGGGTTTGAAGGTCGTTGTTCTTTGGAATTGCTTCCTTCAGAAAGAAAGGCCAAAGAACGACGGCCTTCAAACCCGAAAAAAATTAATAATACTATAGCTCTTAATACATCCGATATATAAATATATGAACACATATCACTATTCTTTTCAACACGCAAAAAAACGAATGGAAGATCGATTGAACAAATGAAATTGAAACGCAAAAGTTAAATTGACAAGTTGGGAAATAAAAAAAAACAATTCCTATAGATAATCCATTATAGTAAATAACCATTGGAATAAAAAAAAAGGAAACTGAAAAATTTTCCAATTCTATTATGATATCATTTCAACCGATCCAACCAATCCAACTCATCTGCTGCCTCCCTTCCCCCACCCCCGATGAACGTCAGTCCTGAAACTTGTGTCAGCAATGGAATGACGCCTCACTTTTTGAAGTGTGACTCCCAGCCCTGTTTACTATAATATCTGAAATATATTATGCAAAGGGCTCAAAAGAGAAAGCATATTGGTTTGGCAAAGGAGAAGAATAACATCTTTTATCCACGACTATTGTATGATGTACCCGTTAAACGTCTGTTTGCTCGACCTTAATAGTATCCATTGATCACGGTGGTGATTAATGAGTTATTGATTGCTGCTATTAGATGCTTCCTCGATTTAGGTATAATAAATATTATGTCGTTTTGATGATAATTCTATCAACTATTAATGTTCAAATAATACAATTAATAATAACTATAAATAAATATCTTGTAATGTAAATATCATCCTGTAAGATTAGATACGTGATATTTGTTAAGCTCAAGACGTAGACTTTTGTGTTGATTATTATGAGATATTGTACGATTATTATAATTATCTATAACCATGTACTGTGTATAGATGAACAAAAGTTGGGATATATGTTAAAATGAAATAATAAAAATTTTAAATATATGCATGTAATGTAACAACATTTAACAGCGAAAAAACTTCAACAAGCATTTTCACAAGTGGTAGTATTCTACTAGCGTATAATGGCAACGAGTAGCAGGCAAGTGGCCGTAAATTTCACCTCGTGAATATTAGCCATAATTATACGCTAGTTGAATAATATGATGCTTTTACATCTTTCTGGAATTTTATCTGTAAAATCACAACGAATATATCAGATTTACTTTATAGGATAAGATAATCAAACATTTCACTTTCTATCACTTTTATATTTCCCAACATAACAGCGTTTCCACTGATCACAATACAGGGTGGGTCATCGAAAACTTGACATGGAGGTTTTGGGTACTAATCTTGCAAATCCGAAAAAACGATCAGACAGGTCGATTTTTATTGGAGGGTGGCAGTTTTCTTCCCCATTTACAGCGTCTTCACTTCAACCCCGGAGCAGAGAGGTGAACAACCCTTAATATTTCAATAGGGGAGGGGGGGCGAGTCGCACATCGTTCGAAAGATCTTGGAATTCTGAACAATGGTGAACATTTTTTTGAATTTGGACGTATTTCACAGAGTTCATTCCGATAATTAAATTTCTCAATATTGTTGAGAGAAATAAATTGTTTTCCGCCAATGCTCAGTTGAAATGTATTCGGAACTCTTTTTTATGTTAAAAGTGATATCTACATTATTAGTAGTACCTACTAGTAGTGAGTGCCGTGAAGTGTTGCCAAAGAAACAATGGTTTACACAACTGCAGAGAGGGTTGGGTTGAACTGTAATAGACGTTGTACTGGAAAAAATGTGTCGCGACAGTAGTATGTTTTCGATTTGACTGCAAAATTGCCCGCAACTGTAGCAAATGAAAACGGAAAATTGAACCACCACAAATGAGGTGGAACAAGTGGCAATTCTGGGCCATGTTGAGCTGGACCATACTTTGAGCACAAGAAAGTTACCATTTTCTGCCGGGGTGTCACGAACTAGCATTCGGTGTATTAGGAGAATCTACAAAATGCATTCCTACCAGAGTAAATTAACGCAAGAACTGAATGAAGATGATTTCTATCGACGCTTGCAATTTGGCGAGTTAGTGAACGAACGGCGGAAAATCCACATTTTATTTTCAACATTTTCTTCAGCGATGAATGTTCTTCTTTTTCAAATGGCACAGTTAATTGCTATAATTGCCGCTATTGGGCTGATTCAAGTCCTCACATTTTTCATGAAGTTCATACTCAACATCCACAAAAATTGAATGTATGGGCTGGAATTTTTGGTGACCGTATTGTCGACCCATTGTTTTTAGAAGGCAATTCAACCGGACAAATGTATCTGGATGGAGCTTCTGGAAGATACTATTAATCCCCTTCTCACTGATATTATTGAAAATGACCACAACTATCGGGACGATCTGTTAATATTTCAACAAGATGGGGCTCCCCCACACTACGCTCTGCCTGTTCGAAAGTATTTCGATCAGACTTTTGCGGATCACTAGTTTGGGGGGCGGGGCACTATCGTATGGCCACCACGATAACCAGACCTTTCGCCGTTAGATTTCTTTCTGTGGGTTCATTTGAAAAGCAAAATTCACTGTACTCATCCTGCATCATTCGAAGATTTACGGCAACGAATCTCAAATGAATGTCGCCAAATCACTCCAGAAATGCTCCACAATGTTCGAGAACGTTTCCAGCAGAATCTCCATTATTGCATGGAAGCTGGAGGTGTCCATATTGAGCATATGCTAATATGAGAATGAAGTTAGCAACTGAACTCCAAATTCGATATGGTTCACCCAAATTGAAAAAATGTACACTGTTGATTAGAGAATTCCAAGATCTCTCAAACGATATGCGACTCGCCCCCAATTCCAAGGGTTGTTCACCCTTCTGCTGCGGGGTTGAAGTGACGTCGCTGTAAATAGGGAGAAAAACTGTCCTCGTCCCAGTAGGATTTGCAGAATTAGTACCCAAAACCTTCATGTCAAGTTTTCGATGGCTCACCTTGTATAGTGAAATCCTTCGTTTCCTTATTGCCCAAATAGTCGAACATCTACGTAATCGGATGATTAACCCAATTATTCATTCTTAGACATTGGCAGGCCGTGCGAAAATCCACTGGCGTAGCTGTCGAGGCTCCCACGGCTAAACCTGATATCATAATTCACTCTCGAATTGTCAACGGAGACCTGTAACAAAAATAACAAGGAGTACTCACCCTAATGAGGTTACCTCAGACTGATCTGTTGTATTCCAGCAGAAACATCTGCATAGAACACTTCGAAGCGTCTCGCAAACAGTTAAATTTGTATAGTATACTGCGAAGCATTTTTCATTTCAACAGTAAAATTTATTCACTTTCTTAATCACATACTACTGTATTTTCGTATTCATTTGTAAAAAATAAGACTGTCGCTCTTACGATATCTTGACAAAAATGTACTCACTAGTTGTCAAATATCTTCAGAAAGCTCTCCAGGCCGGATACATATTATGTCTTTTGGAACGATATGCTTCCAATTAGCAGCCAAATTCTCTAACTGATATATCTCATTGGGTAGGACTTGCAGCACCTCTGATGGTCCGACATATTTTTCGTCGAACTTTGCTAGACGGGCATTCCCAGATGGATCAGGAACGTAGTCTCCAAAAATAATACTTTTGTTGTTGTTGAGTATACCCAGTAAGTATACTCTACAATGTTCAGCTGCAAGAAAGACAACCAACGTTTCGAGCACGTACGAATGTTCAGCTGCAAGAAAGACAACCAACGTTTCGAGCACGTACGAATGATATTTTGATTCTTCTTGTTCGTATCAAGAGAAAAAAAACACTTCCAACTGGTTTTCATGTTTCTGAAACAACATCGTCCCAAAGCCCAACGAACTTGCGTCAGTAAGAAGCTCTGTAGGGAGATATAGGTCGAACACTTTCAACAAGGGATTACTGCTCAAGAAAGCGCAAACATATTGTTTTGATTAGTTCTGATTCTCTCCCCAAAACGCGCTGCAAATTCGGTGACGAATTTTTTGAAGTAACTTGCTAGCCCCATAAATTTTTGGACTTGTTTGAAATTCTGGGGGTCGCGAGTAAAAATGCTTCTACTTCCTCTTCACCTGGACGTATTCTATTTCTTGAAATTTTTTCTTTCTCGATAAGTCAAACTTAGTTTCCATGAAACGACATTATTTTTAATATTTAGAGAAAAACACGCGTTGGTCAAAGCAACCAGAACTCGATCCAATTTTTTCAAACCTTCCTTGACATTTTTTGGCGGTATGAGCAGGTCATACAGGTATATCGGGGTATCTTTGTCCTCAAGGTTACCTATGGCATTCGAGATTGCACGCTGAAATACTGCCGGAGCATTCGAGAGTCCAAATGTTACACGCAAGTATTCATAATGCCCGTCGGGTATAACAAATGCCGTTTTTTCAAGTCGACTGACCACCAAGTTCCAGCGGTTACATATCTTTCGGTGCTCGTTTGGCCACTTCCTCAACTTCTTTCTCTAAGGGTGATACTCTGTCACATCAGTTTTCGTTGATGGCATGATCATCTCCTCGATTTTTCACGGAGACTTGTCTACAATCTTGTTTCTTCCTCTGGTGAAGGTTTTTTGGATTGAGTGTATTGGGAAATAGAGTCCAGACTCTTGGGTTCATCAGTTATCATAAGTACTCTCACGGATTATTCTATTTTCAATGAATCTTTCATCATTGTTTTAACTTTTTTCGTTGAGCTAGAGCCATACGGTAAGGACGAATGTGGATGAATATCATTATAAATTCTTGATACCCCTAAAGGGGAATAAATCTCTGCCCAAAATAGCATCAAAACTCATTACATCGTTATCAACAGCATAAAACAAGATTTCAAAAGCCGTTCCATCATTCCTTAGCAACAAAAAGGTTCTGTGATCGGCAGTGACTGCATGGTTTCTAATACCTCTCAATACCATATAGGTAGTTCGCTTGAAAGTGGTTGTCAATGTTCCTTGCTGAATGGTAATGGTTCGGACTTCCATTGTCTAAATATTTTTTTTAACTCTAATGAAATCTGTTGCTAAGAACGAAAGGATTAAAATACAAATCGAGTGAGAAAATCAAATCGAATTCAAATTTTTGGTCAATAAGGAAATAGGGGATTAATTGATGAAAGAAAATACAGTTGTTACAAAAAATCGAGATATCGAATATGAAATATGAGTAAAAAAAATTGATATAACGAAATAAATTACATAATATTGTGACAAGATAATTGGGGTAACGAATATGAAATACTATTCAAAAAATGTAAATGAAGAAATTGAATGAAATATTATGAAAAATGTTTAAACAAAGTTTCAAGTTGAGTGTTCTCACGAAGTTTTCGATTGCTGGTATCCGCAATCGTCTTCCGGTGTTAGTCATCATCAGCAATGGAAACGTCATGAGTACACTCAACTTGAAACTTAAAAAAAATATAGATATAGATAGATTATAGTTAATGTGGCCATTCAACAAAAAACAAATCTCCGTACTGATACTGGGATACAAACGGATATTTATTTCTCTTTTGTACTGTAGTTATTTAACGCTTTCTGTTTTTCATGATTGTTCAGTAAGGTTAACAGCTCGCTTATAGACTCAACCTTACTATTGTAAGCTGCAGTTTCAACATGGACATCGATAATGTCTCCAATAACGAAATCTAACAGTTGGCCTTCCGACAAATTGAAATTCGAAGGCTTGTTTAAAAAAATATCAATTCTGGCGTACTCACGGTATGAGTCAGCGTTATCGCTTCTGCATAGTCCAGCCTTCCTGGATTTTTTACTCAAATTTTCCTTCGCCGGGTAGAGACTAGAGATTTCAGCTTTGAAAATTTCCTATAAGGTTTCGATTGGTTTCCACGTTGAAAACCGTTTCAAAACGGTTATTCATCCTCAGTCATTGACAGGACCTGTCGCGTCGTGCGAAAATCCACTGGCGTACCTGTCGACGCTCACAAATACGATACGTAACTGTTAAAACAGTCAGTGAATTTTGATTTTCCTACGACCACATGCGAGAATGACAAATAGTACACTATTTAGTTACTTCGAAAATGACAAATATCACCCTAGAGATGAAAAGTAAAATATCACTCTAGAGTGATATGTGTATCTATAGTTATATATTGCATAATGGAATTGAAGTGTGCTTTGAAATTATTATTGCAAAAACGTCAGATAAACTTCAGAAGTGGCAGTTGTGCATATGCATAATTTTTATCATATACAAAACCGTGAATATAGTATCTAAAATTCCATAAAACATGGATGCAGAGATTAATAATGATGATCAGTGTACTCCACCTTGAATTGAAGAGGCCGCAAAATGAACGTCACTGAATTTACTGCCCGAAAAGTCCAAAAGAAGGTACGAATACGCTTCCGATCAAGCATTTTCAAAAAGGGAAAGTGACGGATATAAACCGAAAAATTCTAAAATTTTGACGAAACAAGAAATTTGTGAATTTATCAATAAAGCTTCCGATGAGATTCATTTACTTTCAATTTTAAAATCTGTCAGATGCAGCGCGACTATACTTATTGAATTATTGGGCGCGACTAAAGCAGTGTTACTGGAAACTTTCACAGCATATATAGAAAATTTGTCAATTTAAGACCGCCAACTACCAAAACACGCTTTTTTTCTTAATTATAGAGACCAAAAATGCACAAAACAAGTAGTGGGCATAAACAAAATTGGAAATATACCTAGAGTAGTGGCAACATTTTTTAATCTAAAGGATTCTGAAAAATACACGGAGCACTCATTTCGCCGTTCTTCTGCTAATATATTAGTAGATGCAGGAGGAAATCAGACTTATCTGAAAAGACATGGGGGTTGGAAATCGTTCAAACTCGCAGAAGAATATATTGACACTTCTGCTACTAACAGGTTGAATTTTGCCAATAAAATTATGGGTACCATCAGCAGTACTTCGAAAGCTGTCACTCCGCCTTTTCGAGAAACTGACATCGAATCTACATAGTGTACAAATAACAGAGAGAAATCTGTCTCCTCCTTCTCCTCATTGCAAAGTCCATTACAATATCTGTATACTTTGTATAGTAATTGAAGAATTGTATAGTTGTATGATTGATATAATCTGTATAATCCATAAAAAACAAAGAATTGTTGTTAAGGTTGCTGAATGAATCAGTGATTAGTCTCACATGGATAAATTTATAAGAGATTTTGTGGTAGAAAAAATAACAACATACCCCCTAGGAAATTCAAACGAAGCAAAAGAAGTTTTATCAGTAAACAAATGGCATTACTTCAAGATTCTCAATACTAATATTTGTAGTGTTTCAAAAAATATGGATGAATTCAAAATATATCTTGAGGAACTTGAGAGATGTTTCGATTGTATAGTTTCAACGGAAACGTGGCGGATTCCTGACACCTCCTTTCTCAATATGGCCGATAACATAACTCTTTATAATGAAGGTGACTATAACCAAAACGATGGTGTTATTGTTGGAAATGAATCCTTCATGAATCACTTTGAACCTTCTGTATATTATATAAAAAAGAATAGTTGAAGAAAATAGTTGGTTGTTACTTGTTTTTTGAAGTCATATTGACAATATACACAATTTTGAGTAGTTTTTTGGTATTTTTTGCTGCTAATTTCTGATTTAGTTTTCAATCCCCCATCAGAATCCGATTATAGTTTCACCGGGTAGGTGATCTTATAAAAGAAGTTCCAACATTTTGTGGCGACCGTGACAGGACATTTTCTGATGGATAGAACGAAAAGAGCAAGATCCGCGCAAAGATCAGCTTTTACGAAGATTCACAATGCAATGGTTGACATGCTTGCAAGCGAGAATCCAGATTCAATGGAGTTAGAAGTGAAACTTCGAATGTTAGATCAAAAAGTTGAATCCATGAATGAATTGAATCAACAAATTTACGATGGTCTTTTGAGAGCTGATTGTAGCGTTGAAGAATTAGAATCAGAAATTGCTGGCGTTGATGAATACAGTAATAAATACAATAAAGTTAAAATCAAGATGGAGAGACTACTCAGAAAAGAAGCAGAGGCTAGTGTTAGTGTAAGCGACGTATCTGTATCCAGTAGGAGAAAATTGAAACTTCCCATCATAGAATTTACCAAGTTTGGTGGCGAAGTGAAAAATTGGTTAACTTTCTGGAGCCAATTTAAACGTATTCATGATGATCCAATGATTGAGAATGAGGATAAGTATCAGTATCTCATTCAGGCCACAATACCAAATTCCAGAGCTCGACAATTAGTTGATAGCTATCCACCTACTAAAGAAAACTATGGAAAGGTGATAGAAAGTTTGAAATCTCGTTTTGGTAGGCACGATATTTTAGTAGAAGTGTATGTGAGGGAACTCTTGTCACTAGTCTTGAGTAACATGCACGAAAAACTGAAACTGGCTGATCTATACGATAAGATGGAGTCGCAACTGAGAGCTCTTGAATCCCTGGACGTTACTTCTGAAACCTGTGCAGCCATGCTCTACCCCATGGTTGAGTCGTGTTTATCTGAAGAGATTTTGAGAACCTGGCAGAGAAACAGTAAATGTAGCAGTAATACTTCCGTGAAAGATCGTTTGAAAAATTTGATGGATTTCATTAGATCGGAAGTTGAAAATGAAGAAAGGATATCACTTGCTATTGCTGGTTTCGAAATCAAGAAGAGCTCAGGAAAAATTGAGAGAAATAAAGTTGCAGTCCGACATGAACAACCAGTAGCCACTGCCGCAGGATTGTTCAACCAGAAGTCAGAAGTAAAATGTGTTTTTTGTAGTGGTAATCATCTCTCAGCCGATTGTAAAATTACTAAACACACTCATGACGAGAAGTCTCGTATTCTCAAAGCAAAGGGTTGCTGCTTCATTTGCTTGAGATTTGGCCATATGGCAAAAAGGTGCCGTTTGAGGATAAAGTGTCCAATTTGCAATGGAAGACACACAGCCATTATGTGTAATGGTGAAGAGAGAAAAGTTGAGTCAAACAGCATTCCCGTTCCAAGCGATTCATTATCCAATCATACATATATGGAGACGTTTTTCTACAAACCTTGTTAGTGAAAGTTGTTGGCTCAAGAAAAACACGTATGGCTCGTGCTATAATAGACACTGGATCACAACGTTCCTACATCACCAAAGATTTATCCCGTGAAATGAACTACGTACCAATAAAGAAAGAAAGTTTGTCTCATTCATTATTTGGAGGGATGGAATCAGAATGTATAGAACATGTTTGTTATCGAGTCAAACTTAGCAACATTAATGACAAATATACTTGTGACTTTGAAGTTTTAGATCAAACTGTCATTTGTAACAATTTGAAATATATAATCCAGGGGCCGTGGATGGATGAACTTGAACATTTGAATATTTCGATCAGCGATAAGAAAACTGGACCCATTGAAATTTTAATCGGGGCAGATATCGCGGGAAAATTGCTCACTGGAAAAAGACATTCCCTAGATTGCGGTTTGACGGCAATTGAAACCTCGTTGGGTTGGACATTGATGGGGAAAATTCCACGACCCTACGTTCAAAGTTCTTCAATGTTGGTTACATCTTTGTTCTGTAACGATTCATGTATTTCTGATCTATGGAAACTAGATGTACTAGGAATAACAGATCTCAATGAGCAGATATCTCGAGGAGATAAAGAACTTTCAGTCATGAACCATTTTCTACAAACTATCAGCATCAATGACGAAGGAAGGTATGAGGTCAGAATGCCTTGGATTGAGGGGCATCCGCCGTTGCCCAGTTATTTCGATATGGCAGAGAAGCGTCTTGCAATTCAAGCTACTAGACTTAAGAAAGAAGGTTATTATGAGTCATACCATCAGGTTTTCTGCGAATGGCTGAAAGAAGGCATCATTGAAGAAGTACCAGAAGGAATAGTTCACGAGAAAGGTCTATATCTACCCCATAGACATGTCTTGAAGTTGAGTAGCTCCACTACAAGAATTCGCCCTGTCTTTGATGCATCCGCAAGAATGAAGAACCACCCCTCCCTGAACCAATGTTTGGAAAAAGGTGTAAATCTGATTGAATTGATACCATCGATACTTTTGCGATTCAGATTACATCAGATTGGAGTGGTATCTGATATTAGAAAAGCATTTCTTCAGATTAGCTTGACACCAGAAGAACGAGATTTTGTAAAGTTCCTGTGGTATGCGGATGACAATCGATTGATATGTTATAGGCATTGTAGAGTCGTTTTCGGAGTAACATGTAGTCCATTTCTCCTAAGTAGTGTCTTGAATTACCATCTTCAACAAACTTTGGCGAAATGTCAGAAAAATGATTCAATATACTCCATTTGGGTCATTATGAAACTGAAGAAGAGTTTTTACGTTGACAATTGCGTAACCAGCGTCAACAATCTTGATGAGCTCAATACTTTCGTCGAAGAGGCCAGTAAGATTATGATGGATGGAAAATTCGATTTACGAGGGTGGGAGAATAATATTTTGAATAATCCCTTTGATGAGAACAACACACAAGAAAGTCAGAATACACCAGTACTGGGGCTCAATTGGAATAAACAACTAGATACATTGCTGCTTAGTAGTGAATGTTTCAGAGATTTTAGTATTCAGATCGTGACGAAGAGAACCATTTTATCCTTTTCACATCGTGTCTATGATCCGATTGGCTTCACCTGTCCAGTTTCTTTGCTCCCCAAGGTATTACTTCAAAGATTATGGACAATGAAGATTGGCTGGGATACAGAAATAAAGGGTGATATCAGAATCCTTTTTCTTCGTTGGTTCGAGGAATTATGTGTTTTGAAGGAATTGAATATACCAAGATGGTTAGGATATCACCCCAATATTGAATCTGTAACATTGCATGTCTTTTGTGATGCAAGCCAAGAAGCTTATTCAGCAGCTATTTTCCTCAGGATGGAGAACGAAGGCACAGTAAAAATACATCTGGTTCAAGCTAAGTCTCGAGTTGCTCCTGTGAAGAAACTTAGCATTCCGAGGCTGGAATTGATGGCAGCAACAATTGGAGCTAGATTGTCTAATTCGGTTATGAAGGATCTAGATTTGGAAGGTATTTCGGCGTATTGGTGGACCGATTCTACGACAGTGTTATCATGGCTCAAGAGGGATGAAATATGGAAACCATTCGTTTGGAATAGAGTCAAAGAAATCCGTACTCTCACAGACAAAAACTCGTGGTACCATGTTCCTGGTAATATTAACCCTGCCGACTTGCCCTCACGAGGTTTTTCGCCAAAGAAGCTACTAGAGCTAAAATGGTGGGAAGGGTCATTTTGGTTGCGAAAACCTATGGATGAATGGCCAGCCCAACAATACCAGCCTGATGAAGACCAAATCGTTACTGAGAAGAGGAAAGTAATTTTGTCGATACTGAACACTAAAAGGTGTCCTGATTTTGAATGTTATTATAGATATTTTTCCAAGTACGACAGCATAGTCAAAGTGGTTGGATATGTCCGTAGATTCATCCACAATTGCTTGAATAGAAGGCATAAGAGAATTGAAAAACTTTCAACAGAAGAATATGAAGAATCTGAAATGAAACTTATCAATTTCATTCAGCTTGAAAGTTTCAATGGTGCATCAGACGAGAAGTTATCATCTTTATGCCCTTTTGTGGACGAAAATGGAATGATAAGGGTTAAAACTAGAATTTGTGAAGGCTGCGATACTCGAGAATTTTGCAATCCAGTCGTTTTGCCCTCAAAACACCCTGTCGTTACAAGGCTTATTTATGACACTCACATGAAATATTGCCATGTTGGTATACAAGGTCTCCTGAACATTTTAAGAGAAAGGTTCTGGATTCTTCAGGGAAGGCGAACCATTCGATCCGTTATACATAAATGTGTGAAGTGCAGGAGGTATGACTGTAGAAAATTGGAATCCGCACCCGTCAGATTGCCCAGAGATCGAGTTAAAGATGCCGTAGTTTTCGAGATCACAGGTGTTGATTTTGCCGGACCACTTTTCATTCGAAATGGTGGGAAAGTCTGGATCTGTATATTCACATGTGGTGTATACAGGGCTATTCATCTTGAATTGGTATCATCATTGTCAACTGATATGTTCCTGCAGGCTTTCAGAAGATTCGTTGCAAGAAGAGGACGTCCTGTAGTAGTATATAGTGACCATGGTAGTAATTTTGTCGGTGCAGACAATGCATTCAAGAAACTAGACTGGAAGGCTATTTCTGAGTACAGCACTATTCAACGAATTAGCTGGAAATTCAATCCTGTAACTGCCGCCTGGTGGGGTGGATGGTGGGAGCGGTTGATAAGACTTGTGAAACAACTACTACGGAAAGTATTGGGACGAGCATGTTTGACCTATGAAGAATTAGCGACGGTTTTGTGTGATGTTGAGTCAGTTCTCAACTCCAGGCCTATTGCGTACGTCTCCGAGAACACATCTGAATTGATACCATTGACGCCGAATATGTTTTTGAAAGATATGGGACCTACTTCTGCATTAACCAGCGATCTACCTGATGTTGATGCCATTGAATCAAGTGATTTGAATAGGCATATGAGATACCGACAGAAACTGAGGGAAGATCTTAGACGAAGATTTCGAACAGAATACTTGGGAGAACTACTTCTCCATTCTAAGAAACCAGCTATTAATAATCCGATAAAAGTAGGAAGTATTGTTTTGATTGGAAGTGATAATCTGAAACGAATTGACTGGCCTCTAGCGATTGTGGAAGAGTTGCTGCCTGGAAAAGATGGAAATGTTCGGTTAGTTCGTCTGAAGACTAAAGCTGGTCAGTTATTGAGACCTATTCAACGTATTTTCCCGTTGGAAGTGAACGCTGAGAAGATTCCTGAAGTTTTAAAAAAATCAAATGATTCTCACGAGAACGCGGTAGTCGAATCTAATGATTTACAAGATTTTGAAGATCAAGAATCAGAACCACAGAGTGTTAGAACAAGATACGGAAGGAAGAGTAAACCGCCGACAAGATTTAGTAGTTGAGTCACCCTGGAATGGTCAAGTGACTCAAGGTGGGAGAATGTTGGAAATGAATCCTTCATGAATCACTTTGAACCTTCTGTATATTATATAAAAAAGAATAGTTGAAGAAAATAGTTGGTTGTTACTTGTTTTTTGAAGTCATATTGACAATATACACAATTTTGAGTAGTTTTTTGGTATTTTTTGCTGCTAATTTCTGATTTAGTTTTCAATCCCCCATCAGAATCCGATTATACTTTCACCGGGTAGGTGATTGTTGTTGTTCGTTCCGTTAACCAGCTGACGAACGTCAACCCTCAGAAGTCGAAACTTGTGCGAGCAATGGATCAACGAGGCCTTACCTTTTAACGTGCGATTACCCAGCACGGTGGCCCGGCGAGGTGATCTTATAAAAGAAGTTCCAACAGTTATTGTGTACGTAAAAACAAACTTATATCAATCGCATGAGCTAATCGAGATAAATGGAGGTATGTTACTGAAAATCAAAATGATTTTAGATAACTTAACCTTTTGCATTTATGTATTCTATAGATCTCCATCAAGTCGAATCGACGATTTCCTTGACAAACTCAATAATTTAATAGATAAAGAAAATGATAAACATAATTACAGTATATTTGTGGGTGACATAAATATCGACTTGCTGAGAGGAACTGAAGACTCAAGAAATTATCTCGACATCATAAGCGAGTATGGCTTCCATTCAACAATTAATACCACAACAAGAACGAGAAATGAATCTGAATCTTGTCTTGACCATATATTCATTAAAACAAAACAGCAAAACTTTAACAACATTTTACCACTCACTATATCTTCAACAATTACAGATCACTACATAACTCTATTACAAGTTGTATTGAACAAAATAAAAAATAGTTCAGTGAATAATAATGGAAAATATTTGCAAAGAATAGACGAAAAATTATTACAAATAGCAGTATGCAAGATAAATTGGAAAAATGAACTGTACCCAATGAATGACATCGAATCAACAACAACAAAATTCATAAACATCATATACACATGTGTTCAAAAAGCAAATGAATACTTCAGGATAAAGGATAGTGAACGAAAGAGAGAAGATTGGATAACAAATTCATTGATAAAGCACAAAAAATCATTTTTATCTCCTATGGAAACGAAATTTGAGTAATAAAAACTTGAAAAATGATTATTTAACCATAAAATAGAAATTGAGACAAAGATAAAGACTGCAAAAATAAATATCATAAAAAATTAATGGAAAAAGAACAAAATGTAAGTAAAAAACTCTGGAATACCGTTAATGAAATTTTGAATATCAAAACAGGAAGAATAATTAATAATATTAAAAATGAAATAAACGAGAACGTCACCGATCCCAAAGATGTTGCCGATATATTCTATAACTTCTTCGCGAATGTGGGAGAAAATCTGGCAAAGAACATAAAACCAAATTCCAATTACAAAAGTAAAAAATATATCAATGAAAATTCATTTTTTCTTATACCAACGAATACTGATGAGGTTCAAAATACAATAAATAATTTGGAAAATAAAAAAGCCCCTGGACTCGACGGTTATAAAGCTGAAACCCTAAAGATTATATCGAAATTAATATGCCAACCCTTTACGGATATCATAAATGAATCTTTCGAATTGGGCATATTTCCCTCCACTCTGAAAAAAGCACTCATGAACCCAATTTTCAAAAATGGCGATACTAAAAATGTTTCGAATTATAGGCCTATTTCTCTTTTATCGTCAATTAGCAAAATCGTCGAAAAAATTATAAAAACAAGACTTTCCGCCTTTCTATCGAAGTACAATCTGCTGTCGACATCTCAATATGGCTTCAGAGAAAAAAAAACCAACGATGCAATCCATTCTTTGACAAGAACTATATACGAATCCTCAGATTCGAGTACTCCTTCTATTGGTGTTTTTATAGATCTGACAAAGGCCTTCGATACTGTCGATCATTTCTTACTTTCAGATACTTTGGAAGACATGGGTGTAAGAGGCCTAGCACACAATATTTTCAAAAGTTACTTGACAAATAGAACACAAAAAGTTGATTTCAAAAGTCACGTGAGTGAGGAGATGAACACTGAATGTGGAGTACCTCAAGGAACCGTATTGGGTCCAGTATAATTCGTAACTCATCTGAACAACCTATTTCAGCAAGAAACAATCGGTAAAATAATCAGTTTCGCGGACAACACTGTAATTTATTACAGAAATGAGGACTGGTACAATCTCAAATTAAACATTGAAAAGGATCTTGCAAAACTCAAAGACTGGTTTGACAGCAGATTACTTTCGATAAACTTTGATAAAACCGTATACTCACCCTTCAGTAGCCATGAAACATCGTTACCAGAATATAGTCTGATTATTAAACGAGAATTCTCAATAAAACCTACAAAAAAAATTGAATACCTAGGCATCTACATCGACAATTATTTACGTTGGAACTATCATATGGAATATTTAACAAAAGAAACTTCGCAGTATTTTATTTCGATTCAAACAAGTTGGAACATTTTTGGGCTTCAAATATAAAAAAATACTGTACCATAGTTTGGTTGAGTCACACTTGAGTTATGGCATTATTGGCTGGGGAGGAGTATCAAGAAGTTACCTGCATGCCCTTGAGATCTCTCAAAAACGATTCCCCCGAATGAAGCTCAGCAAACCTACAAGATATGCAAGCTCTCAACCCTATACTGAAACACAGATATAAGATATTAGACAATTATATATTATTCAGATAGGATGCCAGCAATATGAAAATCGAAGCGAGCTTACCACTCATAATCATAAATATGAAACAAGAGCAAAAAAAAGTTACATCTATTTGGCACCCAAACTTTTCAGTCAATTACCACAAAAAATCATTAATGAAACTTACTTAAAACGCTTCAAAACACAATCTTATTATTTGTCAATGAGACAGGCGAAATGAAAATAGACAAAATGATAGAGGGCTGATTGAGTGATACAAAGAACATTATCAGCAGAATTTAGACCTATTCAATAACTGTATATATTTGAATTGTAATGATAAGGATAAAATATCCTCAATTATGTTCCTTTCGTTATTTATGCTATTATTGTTATTATAATTTGTGAATTATATTTTATATTTCAAAGTGTCGTATATTGTATTTCAAAATGTCGTGTTGTCCAAATTTTATAATTCCATACTTGATATTCTTCAGTTGAGTTTTTCATATTTACATATTGATTCTCCCATCTTGGATTTTAAGATTTTATGTGTTCATGACTTTATTCCATATTGATTGACCTGTATGTTTTGTCATCACACACAAGCTGTGACTACTACAGCTTCAGTGATTATTTTTGTTTATTCTTGCTATATACTGTAGTTTTTTCATATAAGTTATATTCTGGTGAATAAACGTTATTATTATATTATTATTAATTTACTAATTGTAATAATGATAATGTTACTTTTAATTTCTACAATTCTAAGCAGTAATCTTGTTCAATTATTACTTTTCTTTGTAAAATTCTCAAATTCTCGAAATAAAGAGAAAATATATTAATTTTTTTGCAATTATTCATTAATCTGTAGTCGAAGGAAAAATGGTGTACATTACTTGTGGTCACTTTCCACACTAGTAACGTAATATACTATTTTCGTAATATTGCAGTTACGTATCGGGACAAATATATCAAACCATACAAACACATAACATGAGAATTTGAAGCTTTTTCATTTTTAGGGGAGAGAAATCAAAAAAAATTTGAATTCGTATATACTCATCTACCTCTTCAAATGACATTCGAATAAAATTCAGGTCATGTGGACCACTACCCAATCGAAAAATTGAAAACGAAATTTCAACATGAATATTGTTTCAATTTCAGAAATAAATCTCCACTGCATATTGTTAGTTAGCAATATTGGTACAATCGGTTTGATAGCTTTTCATCAATGTCAGGTTTGCATTATCTAATTTTACGTTTACTTGGATGTCCTTGACAATGTTCCCTTGCTGAATGGTAATGTTTCGGACTTCCATTGTCTATATTATTAACACTATTGAAACCTGTTGCTAAGAACGAAAGGATAAAAATACAAATCAAAGGAGAAAATAAAATGAAAATCAATTTGTTTTTGGTCAATAATAAAATTGAGGATTGATTGATCAGAGAAATAATGTTGTTACAAAAAAATCGAGATCAATTATATGAAATATGTGTCAGAACATTTTTATGTAAAGAAATAAATGAAATAATATTGTGACAAAAAAAATTAGGTATCGATGGTGAAATACTGGTCGAAAAATGTAAATGAAGAAATAATTGAAATATTATGAAAAAATGTTGAAACCAAGCATCAAGTTGAGTGCATTCATGACGTTTCGTTTGGGATCCGCAATCGTCTTTACCCGAGGACGGATACCAGCAATCGAAACGTCGTGAGTACACTCAACTTGAAGCTTAGTTTCAACAGTTTTCCATAATATTTCATTTATTTCTTTCATTCATTTCTTCATTTACATATTTTGACTGGTATTTCACTTCCGATATTTTATTGTCACAATATTACTCCATTTATTTCTTTATACAAATTTTTTCTGACCCATATTTCATTTTCGATATCTCGTTTTTTTGTAACAACATTATTTTTTTCGATCAATCAATCCTCAATTTCATAATCGACCAAAAATTTGATTTCGATTTGATTTTCTCTCTTGATATGTATTTTTATCCTTCCGTTCTTAGCAACAGGTTTCAATAGAGTTAATAATATAGACAATGGAATTCTGAACCAGTACCATTCATATCTAGTTTTATTGAATTGATTCAGTTCAACAATATGTGTATTTTGCTATTGTTCAAGATATTCTCTAATTTCAGTTATCAACATTCAATAATTGAGTGAGTGATCTGTTTCCCAAAGAATAATCGATGAAAAAATACTGCAAAATAATATGCATTCTGCTGACTCAACTGCAGGAATTCTTGACAAATTTCAAATGTAGAGCAAAAAAAAGCATTCAGAAAAATTTTTTGTTTTATTTGAATTTACGCCATTCAGTACATTTTTCGCTAATTCAATAGATTTTTTTCTAACATTCAATAGGACATTCTGAAGAGATTGTGTTTTTTTCATTGAGTTCCTTGTACATGTTAGGTTGGTTGGCAGTGAAAATCCCGGATTTTGATGAAAATTTTCAGTTTATTCCTGATAGAAAATGTCATCGAAAAAATTCGTTTCAATGAGGAATTCAAATTTATATAGTATTGAGCTAATGATTACATGCATCGGGACATTTTTTTTATGCTGAGGCTGTACAAATTTTTCTGCAATATATATATATATATATATATATATATATATATATATATTTCACATAAAGGCGTTCAGAACTATCAAGGTAACATTGATGAAAGAAATGAGTGCTCAAGGAGGTACTTTAAAATGTGGTGTCACTGAGAGTGTAGTATATAAATGGATCAGAAGAGTTATTCATAGTCAAGATGTGTTGAAGCGATCGAAAATTTTTATTATATATCTTCCAATAGAATTCATCAACACACTGAATCAACAGGTGGTGAATAGATCGGAATAATACCGATGTAAACATGTTGCTTTATGTCTATTGCTACCGGAATAACTGGAAAATTAAAATATTGAAGGAAAAATCATAATAGTAACACTTACGTGATATTTCATGGGTACAAAAGAAGCAGTACCTATTTTACCGAATTATTATATTTTTGCCGGAATAAATAATCGTCTAAAGAGAAATACATGTGCCGATATTGAATTCGATGAAAATATTCCTTGGAAAATCCCTAAGATACATTTTTGGCGAATAATAAAGATAAAAATGGCTTGAAGGACAAGTTGAGGATTGAATTAATCGGAAAATTTTGTCATTATCCCAGAAGTTTAAATGTCTTTGTTTTATTAACGCCATCAGTATTTTTTTTGGAATATGTATACAAAATGAAAAAATCGAAAGCACAAAAAATGTTTTGGTTAACATACACATTATACTATGAAAGAGAACATCCCACATCACAAAAACCCAAATTCATTTGCTGTAACAGTAATCCGAGGTTTTAACGTTCTGAATGCTCCGAGCACTCCACTAATAATAGCTAGATACAAACATTTTCTTCTGTCCACTTGCCTCACTTCTGCGACGGCGTATTAGAGCCATTGCGAACATAAAAAAAAATTCGCAATTTCGACTTCGAATCTGGCAATCACAACCTTCAACTTCGCGAGTACAAATACAAAACTATATAGATTTTCACAAACAGTTGATGCGTTATCTCCAAATAATGTCCATGGCCCAAACATTCGAATTCAAAACGGAACTGAATTCAGTGTACATCTATCAATTCTGAACAAATCCAATTCCAGATTAAAAATCGCAATTGAGATATTGAAAGTGGCAGTTGCCATATTGAAAGTCGTAATTGCCAGATGAAAAGTCGCGATTGCGAGATTAAAAAGTCGCATTTGCGAAATTAAAGAGTCGTAATCGCTAGATTGAAAGTCGCAACTGAGAGCTTTTTTTATTTTTGCAATGGCACTAATAGGCCGTCGTACATTTCTTTCCATCATACCAGTCTATAAAACTTCGTTATGGCGATTTCCTAACACCACCTGAGGTCTTTAGATAAGATTACGTCCAAACATTGCTGCCTATATACAATTTCACAAGCGACTACAAAAAAGGGTAGTTGTCTCAAAAAATGCATATTCTGATCAAGAATTGTCACAGAAATCTCAAAATATTGTAATATTTATGGTGTTCCATTTGAAAATGCAAAACAGATTTCCAATGAAACCGGAAGTGACCGATGAATGAAAAATAAATCAAAACTCTCTTCTCCACATACCATTCATTTGTACTCATACACCTAATATTCTAGAAGTTATGACTGGTCTAATAAGTTTGTTGACACCCATTATAAACTCAATCAATACTAAATAAAAAATAGATTACATCATATATAAACACCAAGAAGTTGAAATCTCCTGAAACTTCATTTTTGTTTTCAGAAATAATCAGCTTCCTCAATGAAAAGCTAATATAATACACTTTTTTCAATGACAGACTATTTCTTCAGCTCAGTATCACCACTTTCGTTCGAGTTTGAGAGCCGTTTTTCTTGGAGTTTCCTCCTGTCGTGTCGCTGGCGCGAGTGGCTGCTTCTTCAGAACCGAGTTTGACTCCGATGACTGGGTATTACGACTTCGTAAAGCATATTTGTATGGATTCAGGTAGTTTGGAGTGATAATTAACTTATTTGGATTCGGAGAATTTTCATTAGTGATAATTGCCGTAATTTTTTTATCGGGATTTGGGGAATTATCATCAGAATTAGTTGCCGCACTATCTACTGTCAAGATGTTATCTGCTACTGACAGTGGGTCGTCTTTAGCCGACCTAAGGCTTTGTTGAATCTTCTTGGTGGGTTTGAAAACCGTTTCAATCTTGTCTTTCCCCAAGAGTTTTCCGATTCTGTTTGTGATTATCGGGATATTCGGTAGATAAGCATGTGCAACTATCTGAGCGTCCTGCCTGTTTTGAATTGTGGAACACTTTATTTTCATGGCCCTGTTGATCTCGGGTACACCGAATCCATTTGATCTCAAGGTCACTTGAAGATGGTCCAGTTCTTTTTCCAGATACTCTGGTTCAAATATTCTTCGAGCACGTTCTGTAAGAGTAGATATGACTCCTCTCTTTTGGCTAGTATGGTGGTTCGATAGTGCGTGCAGGTATCTATTTGTGTGCGTAGATTTTCGGTATACTTTGTGGCTCAGTCTAGCACCACATCTTTCGATCAGTACATCTAGGAATTGTTATTCCTTTAGCTGTCTCGATGTCACTATGGGTATGGTCCCAAGTGAATTAACCTGTTGTACTCACCGGAAGTTTTTCAAAGCAGTTACCTGAAAGTATTGGTTACCCTCGGAACACACCAACAAAAATGACAACAGTGAACACCGTTGCCAGTTTTTTCGGGCCGATTCGAGATTTCGATACTTTTTGATTGAAAAAAGAGGGATTATATCGTCGAAAGCGGGACATAGTAAAAAAAACTTATATAATCAGAAGTTCTCAAATATTTTTCTTCTTATTTGAGTTTCACATACGTATACGTGACAATATAAAGCTATAGAAATAAATTTAATAGAAAAATATGATATTCCAAATCATATTCATTCTATTCTCAGGTAGCACCCTGCGTGTAAGGTCGAGTTATCCGTGAAAGCGGGACTAAACTTGTCCCGCGTAAGATATTTAATTCTGAATTGAAAATCGGGACATCCCGACAAAATCGGGACATCTGGCAACGCTGGCAGTGAATGGCCATTCAATTTAAACATTTTTTAGAAATCCTTGTTCCGATTGTCACCACTTTTCCAGGAATATAAAACCAAGATTTTGTTTACTTTCGAATGAATCGATGAAACTCTGATTATAAGGCAAATATATAAATAAATGCTATATTGCGAAAAAGTAAAATTGTCTGACTGTTTTGACAGTTACGTATCGAATCTTTGTGAATGTAGAGATCGAATTTGGAAAGAAATATGTGAAAAATATTTCATACTACCTCTTTTCAGGATAGATAAAAAAATGTAATTCAATAATAATTTATCAGAAGCTGTCTGATAAATTCTTCTAACGTTAATAGCTTTTATGTTATTCATGATATACAAAAACCACCTCTTTGACAGCTCAATCTGTTAACAATTTCAGTATAGAATGATTTCTATAATTCCGAAAGTAATGAGTTCTCGATTATATCTTCAGGACAAATATTCAGAGATTTCCTGCTTTTGAAATTTTCAAGTAGTCTAACGGATATACTCATTCTGTTGAAAAATCCCAGAAAATTTATTAAAGTGTGTATTTTGTATAGTTATTCTCAGTCCCTCCACCTTTTTGCTGTGCCTGGAAGACTTATTGAACCTCGTATCTTTCTCTCAGTTTTGGTTTCTTCTACGGATTGGTATCCCCTCATCTTCGGCCCAAGCGATAACAGGGGTTTTCCTTTCTACCCGATGGAAAAACTGTGTGAAATACTCTCATTTGATATAATTGAGACGTTAAATCCCAATAAGTGGGGTTATTAGGAATTTCCATATGAATTAATTAACCCTGTCGTGTCACGCTACCGCTTCTAACCTTTAGGTATAATACACAACAGGTACAAATTGCAATCTCGATTAAAAGTATTGCGATTTTTTGTTCGAGTGGTAGGGACCTAGAATTTCGCGAGAGCCGGAATCAGTTGGACACTGTAGTCGTCGAGTGAACGCTTGTGGTGAATACATGAACTATCAACTTAGCGAACTGTTAGTGCCACTGTATCTACTTACTAGACCAACGTTTATCACTGCTCCGACAGGTGTGTGTCGATGTTTTGTTTACGTTTTTGCGGCAAATAGCATGTGCTCCCGTTGTTATAAAATGATTTATGTTTCATTTTCTAACAATGAATTATTGTTAACTGTAGTTTACGGAGGATTTACGAGAAATTTTTATGATTATTTGAAATCTTATTGTTGTTGTTTCCTGATCGGTTCTCGAAATTCCACTAGGTTTTCTGTGTTGTCGTTTTCACATCGATTCTTGAAATTTCTCTATACTCTCTGAGGAAATTTTCATTGTGTTTCTTTATAATATAACCTCTTACTTTGTGAAATATTGAAAAATTATTTAAGTTTTCCAAAAGTTTCTGGGATCGTGACCGCTGGTCAAGCAAGAACGTTTCCTGTCCTGAGATATTTTTTATTGAGCTTATAGTTTCTGAACAAATTTGAATTATATTTGAAGCCAAGAGAAATGAATGATTATATTGATAGAAAACGATAATCATACTTTCTATAAGTCCCTGAATTTTTCAAGATGTTGATCTCATCACAGCAAGTATTTTTTGTGAGTCAACAGTGAAGTAATTTTCTTAACCGTTTTCAATATACAGGCCGTATTTTTTATGTACCACTATTGGCATCTCGAAAACGGTAAATGATACGAATTTGGTTGAATTAGACAAAATTTGCCTATTTTAGTGATGAATGAAACGACGTTTCCAAATCGAAAATATCACGGATCGTTTCTAAAATATACGGGGAAATCCGAAATGGCCCGTTTTCTTTTATTTGCGCTGGCGCCTTTATTTTCAGGAATATGGAAATGTGTTCGGGAAACTTTTTTTCTGTTTCAAATATACGACGTTTCATTCCACGGGGGCCACCCTCAACTCTATTTTTTCAAATACGGACCTGTATTCAGTATTCAGTTCTACGTTTCTGCTTATAAATTCCATCATCATGGTCCGAATAATGAAATTTTCAAATTTAAATTTCTAATGATTTTGCTCTTGCCGTTGCAGGCAAACGGTGATTTTCTTCTTTGAATTAAGTAGACATTGAACTCGAAATATTCAAAATGAAGTTGAAAAAAGATAAAAATAGAAATAACACAGAACAACAATTATCACAATCAATTATTGCTAGGACCGTTTTTTCCCATCCATCTTTCTGGCATGGTCATATCGAGAAAGGTTTTACAGATTCGTGTACGATGCGGTAATGCTCGTCGTGTTGGAAATATTCATATTTCCTTGAGACATTTAGAGGCAAATCGCCTAAAATTTCCTATAGGAACTCAAGATACAACTCCCCCTTCAATGAGGTGTCAAAAAGTAGCGACCAATTATTTTGGCATCCAAAACATCAAAGCAGATATTGATGCCGAACCTCTCTTGAAAATTAGTGGCACTAAGTAAAAATAAGCTTTCTCATCGTGCCAGTGATAATGAATATTCCTGTTGAACCATCCATTATTTGTAAACCGACTTTCGTCGCACCATAAAATTTCTCCATTTGTTTTCAAGTTTGAGTATTTATTCAAGGTGAAATTCTCATTAAAACGTATCCTTGCAACTTCAGTAGAATATCCTTCCAAAATATAAACAAAAAAATCAGGACTGTATTCCGAAGGGGAGGATTTTCATTGTTTGGACCTTGATGATGGAATATATGGGCAGAAACGTAGAAACAAATATCAGGTAAGATACATATCTGAACTGAGTAAGACAAGGACCACTTGAATTCATTGAAAAATATACAGTTCCATGTTTGAAAAAAGAGAGTTGAGCGTGGCCCCTGTGGAACGAAACGTCGTATTGTTTCGAAGTACAACACATCGAAGCAAATTTGAAATAGAGAAAAATGTTTCCTGAACCCATTTCCATATTCCTAAAAATAGAGACGCCAACGCAAAGAAAATAAAACGGATCATTTCGGTTTTCTCCGTATATTTCCGAAACGGTTAGTGATATTTTCGATTTGGGAATATCGTTTCATTTATCACTAAAATAGGCAACTTTTGTCCAATTTAACCAACTTTCATTTTCGAGATACCAATACTGGTACGACATAAAAAATACGGCCTGTGTATTTTAATGAAGAGTTTTAAAAATCATCTTGGTTCATCAAATAGCGACCTATCAGTCAATACCCGAAACGGATGAAATTATCAAAAATCAACACTCGTATTTCTAGGACTGAAAATACGGTATCATGCCACCAGAGCCTCTCGAAAAAAGTTTCTGGTCCTCTCCACATATTTCATTGAAGAGAAACGAATTCTAAAGTCAAAACGAGGGACTGCGCTCGGCCTTGTTACGGAAATTTTGACCCTTGGATTTTGGAGAAACCATATTCCGCCTTCATATTTCCAGCGATATTGCGATCGGATTACACACGTGTCTCATATTGTCGAGTGCCCTTTTTACTCCTGCTTATTTTGTGTTCCTTTCCGAATTGAAACTATTTTTCACTCTAAAAATCGAATCGAAATTCTTGATATAATTTTAAGGTCAAATAAGACAAACACGCCATAAAAATTAACAAGAAAAAATTATTTTTTGAGTGATCTAGTAGCACGAAGAGATATTTTCACTTTCATATCTTTCGAGGACAAAACATTTTCATTTCCGAATGGCGCCCACGGATCCAACTCCCCAACGTACCGTTTGTGATATATCTTTCGAGAGGTCTGACTTGGAAGAATATTTCCCGAAGTTTTGGATTGAATCAATTTCCTAAACCAGTGGCAGCGTTGGATAAAGTCGAGAGGGAATCCCAATCAATATTAAATATATCCAAATCTTAAACTTTTTTAGAGATCAATAACCCTAACACCAAGCTGATATTTTTGCACTCGACGCGCGATTCGCTAATAAGGTAAGCATCTTCAGGAGAAGAGAGAAGATTCTTCTCCTGAAGATGCTAGCCTTGTTAGCCGAACGCACGTCGAGTGCAAAAATATCAGTTTGGTGTTAGGGTAATTGATCTTCAGGAAAAAATTCCACTTTTACACCTAAGGTTTCAATCCCATCGTTTATATCCAAAACTGATTATTTGATGTTAATAGGCAAGCATATTCATTTCAAAGTTCAAACGATACCAGTTATCTCATCTCCCTGTACGCCCTCACCTCCTACTCCAACTTTTTTCAAGAGAGATTACATCAGAGGTGGTACATCGTTCGAAGTATCTCATCATGTGAAAAATTCTCCAGAAGTATTGAGTTGAATTATCAATTCAAATAGGAAATTTAACATCGTATCCATACTCATTCTCAAAATCGCTCTTTCACAGAATTAATATTGAATGCATTATTCATTTAATTTCCACTCTCGGCATATATTTCATTTGCCTGCGGCAGCTAAGGTAACAACTATCGTTCACACGTTGGAGAATGCTTTCAGAGATTCTCAACAATTCAATTATTTCTGTTCATACTTGAGTTTATCTACGAAACGCATATATATATATATATATATATATATATATATATATATATATATATATATATATATATATAAAGAAAAAGTGTTATTTGCTATGAAGCAAGAATCAGGAATCAGGAAACTGATAAATAGATTATCAAATTCTCTGGTCTATCACAATTTGCATTTATTTCGAAATGCCCACCACAAGATAGCTAGCTATTTCTGGCTTTGGCCTTCATCAGCTGTGGGGTGGCATGGTCCTCGTATCGAACGAAGACAAACTTGTCGCTTGCCGTAAAGGCACGATTCATTTCAAATCCTCTGGATATCTATCACAGTTTGTCTTCGATACGAGGACCATGCCACCCCACAGCTGATGAAGGCCAAAGCCAGAAATAGCTAGCTATCTTGTGGTGGGCATTTCGAATTGAATGCAAATTGTGATAGACCAGAGAATTTGATAATCTATTTATCAGTTTCCTGATTCATCTTGCTTCATAGCAAATAACACTTTCTCTTTGTATCATTTCAGATACATTTGTGGATTCGATTTTCGATAACACTCTGGGAGTGCTCGTCATTATTTCTGCAAACGCAGTTGTTAGTTGACGTGGCGAACTGTCACCACTGACGGAAAACTATGACAGCATTTCCTTATAGTGTTACACCCTAGGTAGTTTCACTTATGTGTCGCTTGCCGTAAAGGCACGATTCATTTCAAATCCTCTGGATATCTATCACAGTTTGTCTTCGATACGAGGACCATGCCACCCCACAGCTGTTGAAGGCCAAAGCCAGAAATAGCTAGCTATCTTGTGGTGGGGATTTCGAATTGAATGCAAATTGTGATAGACCAGAGAATTTGATAATCTATTATATATATATATATATATATATATATATATATATATATATATATATATATATATATATATATATATATATATATATATGTGTTCGGATAGGTTTCCGCGGTCAGTTGTGTGTTGTTGTTGAGTTCGGGTTGAACCGCGTCTGGAGTTTTGTTCTCGACGTTTCGGCTCCGATTTTGGAGCCATCTTCAAGAGGTGAATGTGACTTCACGCTGAGGTCTCAATCTGCCTACTCCTCAGGTGTTGTCACAGGGGGCAAGGGTTTGTGACTTGACGCCGGGTCAAGTCACAAACCCTTGCCCCCTGTGACAACACCTGAGGAGTAGGCAGATTGAGACCTCAGCGTGAAGTCACATTCACCTCTTGAAGATGGCTCCAAAATCGGGAAATATACAAAACTCCAGACGCGGTTCAACCCGAACTCAACAACATATATATATATATATATATATATATATATATATATATATATATATAGTGCATAAATGGGTTGGGTTTACGATTAAGAAATGAGTTTTTGCTGTTGCCATCTAGTTACGGAAACTTATGGGAATCGAGAATTGTTTCAGCTTAAGATGCCTAGGAAACCCTGGTGTATCTACTTATACCTGAATAACTTTGGGATAAACTTGGCGAAAACTGATTGCCCGTCACGAGAACCTTAGAACCTTAGAAAGAACTCGTGACGAGACCTGGGGAGTAGGAAGATTGAGGCCCCGGCGTCAAGTCACAAACCCTTGCCCCCTGTGACAACACCTGAGGAGTAGGCAGATTGAGACCTCAGCGTGAAGTCACATTCACCTCTTGAAAATGGCTCCAAAATCGGAGCCGAAACGTCGAGAACAAAACTCCAGACGCGGTTCAACCCGAACTCAACAACATATATATATATATATATATATATATATATATATATATATATATATATATCTATATATAGTGCATAAATGGGTTGGGTTTACGATTAAGAAATGAGTTTTTGCTGTTGCCATCTAGTTACGGAAACTTATGGGAATCGAGAATTGTTTCAGCTTAAGATGCCTAGGCAACCCTGGTGTATCTACTTATACCTGAATAATTTTGGGATAAACTTGGCGAAAACTGATTGCTCGTCACGAGAACCTTAGAACCTTAGAAAGAACTCGTGACGAGACCTGGGGAGTAGGCAGATTGAGGCCCCGGCGTCAAGTCACAAACCCTTGCCCCCTGTGACAACACCTGAGGAGTAGGCAGATTGAGACCTCAGCGTGAAGTCACATTCACCTCTTGAAAATGGCTCCAAAATCGGAGCCGAAACGTCGAGAACAAAACTCCAGACGCGGTTCAACCCGAACTCAACAACGAAAACTGATTGCTTGATTTCTGAGATCGCAAATGCTTCAGATCGCTATTGTAGATGGCGATCAGTCATATACCATATTATGAGGCTTAATTTTCAGTAGAGAGGAATGTGCAACCGAATATTCTACCACTGTTTATTATTTGCCTACTGAGATTTTGGCAGCCCTGACAGCTGAGTTGTCTCTGACAGCCAATCAAATGCGTTTCAGAAAACGTGCATGTAACGTGGAAACCTATCGTTAACAACCTGTCAATACTGTCACTGTTACCTCTACAAGTTTTTAGTGTATTTATATCAGTTTGTAAGATTAGACTTTGATCCCAAGAAAATTTACTTTGCCCATTCACCTGAGAATTCACGACAAAGTTCATGCTAGTGTATTGAAAGTGAGAGACTGTCTTGGAATTGGGGAAACACACATCAGTTATGCAACGGTTCAAAATACGTATCACATCGATATTTCCTTTATTTAAACAAAACTTTGTTTTCAATATCTCATTGATAAGAGCTACAGATGTTTCCTCCTCGATATAAGACTTTCGCTCAAGCTGAAACGAATAAAATTAGCTACAACGCTACATTCATGTTATTATTTTGGGGCGATTTGTTTTGTACTTACCTTAGGTGCTGAACAAAGAAGAATATTTGGATCCCCAGATTTTGACTGACCACACAAAATACGAAATCTTCTACACATCGTGAAAAAGTACTTGTAATAACTTCAAAACTTATTCTACTTATATAGACTCTCAAACACTGTTGAATGCGAAGAAATAATTTCAGAGTTTTCGTTGACAACAATAAACCTCGGAGTTACGTCAATTTGTCAAAACCGACATTTGACAGATTTTCAAAAATACTCATATAACGCCCCCTATACAAAAATTATAAAGCTTTTGTAATCGTCAATTGTTTTTCGCCAAGAAATTCTAAACAATATCGAATCACTAGATACACCAGGGTTTCCTAGGCATCTTATTCCAGCTGATAAAAAAGGAGGTCTTACATTTTAACGTAGGATTTCTATCAAGGTCAGACAATGGTCTTGAAAGTATCTGAACAACCCAGATCCCATCCTTACTTAGTCTCTTTTCACACACACACAGATTCCTCATAAACGGTTTCATGACGGTCGTACTGACATTAAGGAAAATATGAACGCTTTCAAATGTAACTGTGGTCGTGCCGTGACCAGGCTGCAAGAAAACAGATCTACAAAAGAACCAAGAATCCGAAAATTCCGTCTGATCGCGGCTGGACTTGACTCAGGAATGTCTTAGGTAGCTCTCATCAATATCTTTTAATGTACGTTTCAAATGGGATATCCAAAGACTGTCTCACAGAGGACATTCTGAGAGAGTTCCGATTGTTTTATCGAATCAATCATGCCACATTCTGGTTAGCCAGATTTGTGGATTGTGCTTGATAATGAAAATTTAACTCAATTTCCTAATGGAACATTGTTTTTTTTTTCAGTTCTTCATTGCAATATAAGATTGAGTGTGAACTGTACGGATTCTTATAATGAACTCGTTAATTACCAATTGGAAAGAGAATAAGAAATATTTTGATTCTACATACAATCATATTACGCCACTATTATTCTCAGTTTTACTCGTGATAAAAATATGCCAAATTCAACAAATTTTCCATTGGTGGTTGCTCATTTCAATATAAAAATGATATCAGTTCGAAGTGAATTGGAAATGGTTGAGTATCTACCATGTCAAATATGATACACCTTCATTATATAGTTTTCATTTGGCTATACGCTTTTCGGGCAGAGTTTATGATTCGATATAGCAATGCAAATATATCAGTTGTCAAGATTTTGTTTTTGGATTCCCTCCAGTTTGAAAACAGAAAACATATCATTTGGAATTCGGACTTCCGTCGTCTGAATGATAGAATGCCGTTCATCTCGGAGAAATACTTTTTTGTGTTATCTCAAAAACAATACCTACGCCTTTGGTAGGTGGAAATTTGTTCGATATCAAAAAGTTCACCTCGAAACCAAATCCACATACCCAAACATGTAATAATTCTATTTGTTCGCTCAGTTCATTGTTCTTATTTAATGTATTTTTAATTCTCCTTTTATTTTTTATTGCTGCGTACAGTTATCGCTGATGGACTAGACGTGTCAATATCATGAGCGTAGCTTAATAAAATCGGTTTAGAAAAAAAATATATTGATTTATGAACCAAAAATCGAGGAAACTAGGTTACACTAATCTGAGCCCGAAATTGAATGTCTGGTAATGCCAGCGAGAACGTCCTTTTCACATCTATCGGCACAAACCGAACTACGTATCTGTTGAATCTTACGAATAGATAAACGAAAAGAAATGCAGCACAATGCATTCATACATGTGATAGGATATCTGCGGTCAGGACTATTTACAAGGTAACCAAATATTTCTTGAAATAAGTCTTGATCATTCCCACTCGTGTCAGTAATCATTGCAAATGAATTGACCGTATTATCATCTGACTTCGACGCGTGTTCTTCCTACTGAACAATTCGCTAAATTATCAGTTGCAGATAAAACTAGTGAACTTCCAGAAAAGTTCATAGGAAAAATATGAATTTCTTAGGAGAAAGATTCCTGACAACTCCACACTGTTCACAAATTTGATATATTTTTCAATATCGTTACCAAAAGCTTGGTCTGTCTAACATACCTGTATTTGATTTCAGTCATGGATGAAAAAGGTCATTTTCAATGCCATTTGAGTAAACTCGTTCTGGCAGTTCAATAATTCCAAAATTTAAGTTGTGTCTGTGTACCATAACCCAAATATTGCCACTCATGATTTCTTGTTCTGACCTGAAACAGGCTTGTTTGAAAAGTGAATGGAAGGATGTGGTCCAGGTCGAATGAAAATTTGAATCACTATACAGAAATATGTTCTGGAGGAAACTGATTGCTATAGATGTATGAAAATCATAAAGTGATAAACGTGATAAATCAGTTGTTTCAGCTATACAATCAAAATTTTTTAAATCAAATAAATCAACTATACAATTCGAGACCTATATCAGACGACAAATTGAAAATATTCATTTTGCTGAACACAAGTGACTTTTCACGATATATCTCGTTTGAGGAATAGATATTACGTAAATAGTTCATGATATTAACCTTCACGGTACTTCACCTCACCTTCAATTTCCTCAACTTAATTGCCTCACCTTTACATTATTACCGGCATATCTTGACTTATTACTATCAGGGACATATTCAACTTCCTGAATGTAGTCCACACTGAGAGAAAACTTTAATGGTGGTGAATAAAAATTTAATACCTCCAAATAAAAAGTATAATTGTATATGGGACAAAAGTAGGGTGCACTTATAACAAATAAAACAATACTCTTAGATGTGAATACTTGATGTAAATATCTCACGTCCTTGTCACCAGTTACTTTACAAAATAACTTGATTGCTTACCACAAAATTCCCCATCACTCCACGTAAGTATATTTTTAATTTACTACAATGACATTCTCAGCTGCACAAAAATAAACCGAATACTTGCTACAACTACTCTCACAACTTGATGGAAACACATTTTTACCTTGAAATAGTGTTTTTTAGTGCTTCTCACTAGTAGTTTTTCAACTGTAGAGAAAAAACTGATTACTTGTCATAAATATTCTGATGGTTTTCTGCTATTGAAAGTGGGGCTTGAAGCAACGCTCTGAATGTTTATCACCAATATCTTCTCAACTGAACAGAAACTGAATAATTACTTACCACAAATACTCTCACAACTTGATGGAAACTAATTTTTGCCTTGAAATAGTGTTTTGTTGTGTTTCTCACTATTAATCTTTGAACTGCAGAGAAAAAAACTGATTACTTACCATAAATTTTCTGTTGGTTTCCTGCTATTCAAAGTAGAGCTTGAAGCAATGTTTCAAATGTTTACCACTATTATCTTTTCAACTCAACAATAACGAAATGGATACCTAACTTTGCACGGCCTATACAGGCGGATTCAAGCAAGCCAACTTGACTCATGAATAATTCAATCAAAATTTATAAGTTAAGTTGGCTTGCGTGATTCTGCCTTATGAGTATTCATATAAATAAAAATATTTCCGGGTGATTTGAAAGTCATTATTTTGTGACGTCACATTAACCTTTTGAAAATTGCACCAAAATCGGAACTCACAAGTTGCTGAATTGGATATGTTTCATTTAGAAGGAACTGTTTTTGATAACTAACCCAGTAAAACTACAGAAATATATCTGTTACAGCTTGGCCAATTTTTTTGCCTCTGACGTATTAAATGAACAAATAGCCATTTCTAATTGAAATCTAGATATTTTACTGGAATATTTCACTAACATATCCATGTTGGCGAAAGATGCATTTTTGCACTCGCAGAGTGAAATTGGCCATGCTGTACCGTCCTTTATGCCTTTTACATTAATTTAGATTCAGTTTGTTTCAGGTTGTAGTATATGAAGAAATATCCACACTTTGTTTGAGTTTCATCTAGATATTGATTGAATTATCTATTTCACACCAGTAAAGCAATGTACATTTAAAAAATTCATTAAAGTTCAACATAAATATAATTCTGCCTATACATCAGTCTTAATTTGTGAAGAAAGTCTAACATACTTATTATATATTATAAAAAAAATCATATAGAATACGCATCAGGCTGAATGATAATAATGCTGCGGTTGGAGAGTAATCTTTAAAAATGTGTGAAATGATGATAGCTGAACAAGAGTAGTCCATGAAGCCTTAGTAGATAATAAGAAAACACATTTTTAGGAATTATCGATTTTCAGACCACCCAAATGTTCCATTCAGAAATATAAACAATTGAAAAACGGAAAGGTATAGGTAGTAATAAAACAAGCTAATCAATGTTTCAAGTGAAATTTCGACTAGTGTCTTTAAATTTCTACCTCGCGAATTTTGAAACTCTCGAATATAAAGTTAGTGCTCAGTAATAAAGGAAACAAATATAAATACCTACCTAGATATGGTGTGCTCAACAAGTTGATTCAATTATTTTATTTAAACCCTTACCATTTTGACCTTTTGTAGATGAAGTGGATCTTGATATACTAATTGGCATTTTTATTTCAAAATAATTTCCGATACCAGGAAAAAGGCATATATGTTGATTCTTTGGGTGGTCTACAAATGATTCACAAAATTTTGACAGCCCTAACACTAATGTGCAGACATATGATATTTTATATCAGTTGAAACAGATGTGGTGCTGATACTCTTGCTTGAGACTACTGGATTTGAAACACTATTTCGTGAATGAAGTGCCAAATGTGTTTCGATTCCGCAGTATACTCCAGATTCCAGGCACGAAATGCTTTGTAGAGTAATTCCATGGATCTGAGGCTTGAATCACATTTGTAGTTGTTTTTGTTTAAAACGATTCGATGTGTTTCAATACCATCCTTCGGCCCAACAGCAACTGCAAAAAGCTGCAAGGGTACATCGAATTTGTCTAGTTTTGCCTGTCTTCTTGTTAAAACATCTGTTAGATCTTGCGAATCCTGAAAGAAAGCATTTTTTCAAAATATTTACTACTGTAGTTTTTCTATTTACCAAGGCATATGAAATGAAAGAAATGACACCATTTCTGAAAAAATAATCTTCAAGCAAAAACATCTCATCTGATGCAACAAATTCATTTCAATGAGGCTCTAAATTAATGAAGTTTTCATTTATATTTTCAGTAAAAGTTCATCGAAAAATTGAATAATAGTATATTATTCAACGAGCGTATAGTAGCCATTATACCCGAGTATACTTTGTCTACGACTATTGTTTGAATCATACATTCAAAAACCAATATTGGAAGGAAAATCTTTGTACTTCACCAAATTCGAAATTTTCAATAGTCTCACTTACCAATAAATATATCACTGAAGGAATCCAATCCCTAGGTTTCAAAATATTTCAAGAATTCCATTTCACTTGAGAACAAAAACTAGGATGTCTGTATACTAAATTTCAACAAAACACACGCAACAGCACGATACGTACAACAATGATGCTATCACAAGAACTATTGGATTGAGACTGACTGAGAAGGGTCTTTGCAAGTATTGGGACCGACTTATTGGCAACTTTAGGAGAAATAATGCTGTTGCACACTTCTCCCAAGATTCGAAATATTCATTGCAATTTATTGTGCTAATCACGGCAAGTGACAAGATTTCTTAAGAAGCGTAAAAAAACCGTAAATATTGTGTGGACTCATCTCAAGACTACCGCGACCTTCCACAAGGTACTTTTTTACTTGGAGTAAATCTACTTAATTATTGAAAACACGAACCATTTGCAATAATCAAAAACTTTAATTGTGACCAGTGGTAGAACACAAAAACATTTTTTTACTTCTAAGAAGTGTTGCGAAACACTTCGAAGGACTAAAACGTCGCTGACGGCAATTAAAAATACCCATAAATGTGTCAAGTGCCCTGATGCACTTGGAGGGCTTTTCTCAGTGCAGGAGCTAGTAACAAAATTCCTTGGGAGTTTGTCAATGACTCAATCCAATACAATGTAATGCATGTAGATCAGGGGTGGCCAACTTGTTTGGACCTTCTCTTCACTGACGACACCCTGTGCGATCTTACAATCACACACTTCTTGAATGAAACACCATAGTACACACTATGTAGTATTTTGATCATTTTTTTGCCTTAACACGATCGACTGGCCTAATAGTGGCGATCGGCCGTTTGACCACCCCTGATGTAGAAGAACAAGAAACTACTCCCCAGATTAATACTTGAAATACCTGGCGGCGGTGAGATATCCACACACCGAATGACGGATGATTGCATCTGTAACGATCGAATGAGCTCTGATTGTTTTTGCTCTGGAAAATATACATTATCAAGTGGTAGACCATTGTCAACCATGACAAAATTCTTCTTACATCACCACTAATGCGATAACCTATAATTGCCGCACCCAGGTCAGAACATTTTGGTTCGCAATGTTACCCAACTTTTAATGGTGTCGCAGACCAAGCATAATAGCATATTTCACAACGAGGAGGATGAGAAGGCTATTACGCATGACCGAACATTGTGAGTACGAGGAGTAACTAACCTTACCCTCGAGTTGCGTACTGTACTTTTTCTACTCCCACCGTGCATGTGCGGTGATTTCTGCTGGTGTAGCAAAAATTCCTCCGTTTTCCCTCATTTTCAATGATCAACGAGACACTGGATGAGAGCAAGTAGGTGAAACAATTGCTTGCTTCATGGATATAACTAGATACAGTACCCATCCACAAACTGTTAGAACACACATTTCCTAAAAATGTCATTTTTGATTCAATTCCACAAAAAAGTTTTTTCGAAAATTTGCTGAATTTGATTTTTGTGCCATTGAATCAAGTCATGAGTTCAAATCCATCAGGACAAGAGCTGAATTACTCATAATTGTAAACGAAAAATCTGGAAGCGGACGCAATCAATTTCGTTTGAAAAGGAGTAGAAAAACATTCTATTCAGGCGGAGGCCAGTCACTGGTCGGAACTTTGCGAAGTGTGCGAAGCTTCACCAGAATAACTTTACGCTTCAGTTTAACGTTGTACAACGTTGCTAACCAAAATATGTCAAGCTGTCTGTTTGTCCAGCCTGTAGCAACTTGTTCACTTGCTTTAGTTTTATCTTCCTGACTAGTTTCTCATGTTCCTCATACTCCTGAATAATTCAGCAAATTTTTCTGAATAAAAGATGCAGATATTCCAACATTCAATTGGCATTGTTTCAGATTATGGCTGGTTAGAAATCCAAATAACTAAGAATATGTCGTAACACAGATAAATATTTTCACATAAAAATTCTGAATTTTCTTGATGCCCGCCGCTGTCAGGTGTTCCACTTCTTCGCTTTGCTAGTGAGTAGCACAACTCAGTACCAACTCATCGGTACTTTCACATTATACTGAAATAAAGAACATTGCAAAAGTCCCAAAATTGTTGTTCTCGAGCTCTTTGTCGATCAATCACTGATGCCAATCCCTACATTTCCATACAATATTCCCAAATCTTGATCTACTTACTGCATTGCTCCTCCCGATTGTGAGAACGGTTCAGTCATCGAAGACTTGATGAAGAATGTTCTCTATACTAGTGATGACACGCGTCCGTCATTTTGATAATCGAATAATTGCATACTTCTAGTGTCATCTGTTTAAATTGGTGAAATTATGCTTATTATTACATTATGGCACGCACACAATTTTCCTCAAGCGTTACTATAATTTTATTAGTCTGAATTGTGTGGAAGTCATGAACTCTGTTCATGTTTGTTTCTCCCTGAAATTCGTATGAAACGTTCAAGTTGATGGTAACTGATTTTGAGAAATATCTATTCCACGATGTTTCATACTGCAACCGTTTCAAGAAAAAAAACTTTGTATTTGTTATTGTTTGATACTGAACCTTATATATATATATATATATATATATATATATATATATATATATATATATACAAAGTTCTTTTTTTATATCAGGGCTTCGATCTGAAGAAAATGATAGCTCTTTTTAGCTACCCGAGCTTTCGCTAATTTTTATTAGCTTTTCCGAGGGCTACAATATAAAATGGACATCAAAAAGTATGAATATAAAATATAAGGTACATACATGTGCTATTTGAGGTTTTTCTCGATAAATAAAATATAAAGATAAAACATGAGAAATGTGAATTTTGACATTGAAAGGTGAAGTTATTGATTTGGAAGTTCATAGTGTTCCTTTCACTGACGACAGTTATATACAAGATGTATTGTTTTGTTTAATAAAAACGAATGAATTTTACTGAGGTTCTCAATATCTGATTTTTTGTTCATGTTGTTTTTCCTCGTTTTGATTTCAGTCATTTCCAAAAAGAGACGTTTGTTCAAATTTTTTTCAATATGAAGAATGTTTGTGTTATTATAATCAATTGTATGATCATTTTCAATAGAATGCTTGGTTAATGCACATGAATTTTGTTTCATATTTCCACAGTCACTTTTGTGTAAAGCTATTCGTGTTTTCGAATTATTTTTTGTTTGACCAATATATTTTTTGTCACAATCATTGCAAGGAATTTCGTACACTACATGAGATTTTTCAAAAAGTGGATCTTCATCTTTCAATTTTGAATGTAATTTGATCAAAGGTTTTATTTTTCTTTGTGGAATTTTGATATTTTTTGCTTGTTTGAATGCATTTATGATTTTGCTTGATAATTCTGGAATATAAGGAATAGAACAGTATTTGTGTGTAGAAATTTCATTGCGATTGTTTTCTGTATTATCGATGATATTTGAAGTTGTATTGTATAAGAGTTTTCTTAGAAGTGTTGGAGGGTAAGAACAGTTTAATAGCATATCGTATATTATTTTCAAATTTTCATCAATGAGTGACGGATGTGAAATCTTTTCAATTCTGTTTTTTATGGATGACTTGATAGATAACTCATGTATCTTCCTGAATTGGTTGGTTTGAAGTAATAATCTAATACGATTTTATTGTTTTTATTTCTTATTAAAAGTGTATCTAAAAATGGTACGGCATTGTTTCTTTCTTTTTCTGCAGTGAACTGTATTAAAGGATCATAACTGTTGAAAACATTCTTTATATTTTCGATCTCATCAATAGGTACAGCACATATAATATCATCTACAAATTTTTTTTTTAATTTTTTTATAAAAGGAAGCTGAAAAGATAATTTTGGGATGCATTCGTCTAAAAAATCATCCATTACATATTGAGCCAAAATAGGTGAGATGGTAGCTCCCATTGGAGTTCCTAGTATCTGTTTGTAATAAGTGCCATTATTAATGAATACAGTAGTATGAAAGATGAATTCCAACAACTCGATTAAATTTTTTTTTGAAAGTTTAGTATGATCACGTATTATGTTCCAATGTTTATCGATACTTTGTTTGATTAATCTTAACGGAATATTAGTGAAAAGTGAAATCACATCCAGACTTATAATGATGAAATTATTTGGTAGTTGCATTCCTTGTATGAAATTGGAAAATTCGAAAGAATCTTTTGTGTAATATTGATTGTTCGAGTTATATGAATTGGTTGAAATATCAGTGAGTAACTGTGAGATTTTACTATTGGGTGCATTTATAAACTCAGTACTGGTTTATGAATTTTGGGTAAACCGTAAAATTTAGGTATGACAGAATTATATATGGTGAAATTTTCTTTACAATTTTTATCAATTGATTTTTTTTCATGTAATTTTTCAATTTATGCATTTGATTTTTGTTGAATTGTTGATGTTGGATTATGATTCAATTTTTTGTAGTATGTATCGTTGTTCAGTTGTTCAAGTGATAATTCTAGATATTGTGTTCTATTCATAATGACTGTGGTATTTCCTTTATCAGATTTAGTAATTATTATTTCCGGATGTTCATTGATGAATTTTTTACTTTCATTGAAAATATAAGAGAAATAACAACTTGTTTTTGGTTTATGGTAAAAATTTGTGACAATATTAGTTATTTGAGCTCTGAATACAGAATTGAAAAGATTTCATATCCGTCACTCATTGATGAAAATTTGAAAATAATATACGATATGCTATTAAACTGTTCTTACCTTTTATACAATACAACTTCAAATATCATCGATAATACAGAAAACAATCGCAATGAAATTTCTACACACAAATACTGTTCTATTCCTTATATTCCAGAATTATCAAGCAAAATCATGAATGTATTCAAACAAGAAAACAATATCAAAATTTCACAAAGAAAAATAAAACCTTTGATCAAATTGCATTCAAAATTGAAAGATGAAGATCCACTTTTTGAAACATCTCATGTAGTGTACGAAATTCCTTGCAATAATTGTAACAAAAAATATATTGGTCAAACAAAAAATAATTTGAAAACACGAATAGCTTTACACAAAAGTGACTGTAGAAATATGAGACAAATTTCATGTGCATTAACCAAGCATTCTATTGAAAATGATATTACAATTGATTGTAATAACACAAAAATTCTTCATACTGAAAAAAATTTGAACAAACGTCTCTTTTTGGAAATGACTGAAATTAAAACGAGGAAAAACAACATGAACAAAAGATCAGATATTGAGAACCTCAGTAAAATTTATTCGTTTTTATTAAAGAAATAAATACATCTTTTATATAACTGTCGTCAGTGGAAGGAACACTATGAATTTCCAAATCAATAACTTCACCTTTCAATGTCAAAATTCACATTTCTCATGTTTTATCTTTATATTTTATTTATCAAGAAAAACCTCAAATAGCTCATGTATGTACCTTATATTTTATATTTATACTTTTTGAAGTCCATTTTATATTGTAGCTCTCGAAAAAGCTAATAAAAATTAGCGAAAGCTCGGGTAGCTAAAAAGAGTTATCATTTTCTTCAGACCGAAGCCCTGATATAAATAAAGAACTTTGTGTACAAATAGACGGTCGAGAATACTTATCATCTATATATATGTATATATATATACCCGATATGTATGGGAATATTCAATGTGTTCAATCAGAAATTACTCATTTGTACACCAACTTCGAGTGTAGAAATTAATATTATTTATACACTGAAAAAAACCTCATTTCCCAAAACTCGGGTTCACTTATTATTACTACGATATTATGTAGGTAAACAGTTTTTGATCAGCATGTAGTCGAATCGACGTCGAAGATTCATAAAAAATATTTTATAGTCAAGTGGAAATCCAATGAAATCAGATAATTTGGAGCCATATGAACCCGACCAATCGAAACAGTATGAAACTGAAAACAAATCCCATGGGCAGTTATAACTTTTACAATGCCATGTTTTTGTTTACTTTGAATTCAGTGAATGAGAATTCAAGTCATCAATATCACTGTATGTGTGAAAATTAAAAAAAACTCTACCAATAGCACTCAACCGCTGATGAATAGTCAGAATTTCATTACTATTGGGGTAGAACTACCCTCCACCTTCATCGGAGCGTGGATGGCATGCAACGTGTGTAAGGAAGTTGTTTATTATTCCGTGATTATCAGACTTTCCAAGCGATTACTACTGATCATATTTTGAATTCTGAATCATGTGTGCTCACTGACTATTTCTTCATACGAGGAATTGACAGCTCATTTTGCTTTATGTTAGCTTTAACCTCGTTCGAGGTATGAAAGAAAGTGATTTTTAATTGTGAGAAATCATCCACTTCGAGTTGATGATGAAAACTGCTTTCAAAATGAATTCTGACAGTTGCCGAAAGCATAGTATCCAAGAATTCCTCTTTTGAAGAAGCCTGCACTGATATTTTTCGGATATGATTCAGTTTTAGTTTCAACAGATGGCAGTACATCAATCTACTCTGTAGGTGAGTTGAAACTAGACCGATCCTTTAGATGATTCGAAACTTTATATAGTTTTTTTATTCTCGAGAGAAAATATTGATGCGTTGATCAAAGACTGGATTTTTTTCTATTCGTGTTTTTCGATCAAATGTTTACTATTGTCGAATAAAATATCTTTTCACTTATAAGATCACTATCATATTTGCTAATAAAGTCTGTCTTGATTACAATCGTTAAACCTCCACAATGTGTGACCTACTACAATGAAATTTGATTATCATTTCAATATTTTGGAAGTATCTATGACCAAAATGTGTGGCTCCAAAATTTTTCACTCTTTCGAAAACTTCTGTTCAAGATAAATTGTTCTCAGGTTAGCCTTGGAATAGTTTGTTCTATTTGCTTTTATAAACTTATATAATAACTTCTGTTTCAATGGAAATTCCTTTCGGTTTATAGTCAACAATGAACATAACGGAATGGAATGAAATGGTAATTCGCACCGGGATCTCTCTATATGCAACTGTTGAAATAATTTTCATAGCTATTAGAAAATAATATATTTCTGATCATGCTTCAATGGAATGACAGGGGGGGCTATCTGTAGAGTTGAATATTATACAACCAAAGAATAGTAGATAACTCCGACCAGTCTTTATTCGTTGTTAGATCCTAATCATTCGTACACATATTCATTGAGAACTACATTGTGACCAATGTAGGTAACTTGGATAAGAATCAAAAAATCACTACAAAATTATTCGAAATTGAAATAGAATTCAGGTGCAGTATGTGTAAGTATACAGAGGAGAGAAGCAGGTTTAATTTCTTCTGAAAGTGATCAATCAGAATTGGTTTCAGTTTGAAGAAAAAAATTGAAAGCTTCACATTCACTGCAAAGGAATAAAGATCAGGTGTGTTTCATTTGCATACTATCCGTGTACAAAATAAATAAAAACGAATTTTATATTTCCTAATGTTTCAAACACTTCCCGAGTGCCGTAGCGCTCTGGAGCAACTTACTGATATTTCGGAAAAGCCTTTGCTATTCCACAACTCAAAAACCTAGAGTACAACTGGGTCGGTTAGTGTATTCGATCGACATACCTCACTTACCAAGACTGGTATCTAAGCAACTAACAGGTGCCTATTTCAAATTAAAAACGTGTGTCATGAACGGGAATCGAACCCGAGCAAATCAGCAGTGAGGAGAGGCAATCCGATACAAACGAGGGCCTAGACCGGTAGAAAACCAAACTGACCTTATTGTTATCACTTAGTTGGCTTATGCGAGAGCATATATTACTTACGAATAAACCATTATATGTATCAATGAAAGTTCAGGAAGTTTTCAGTAGTTTGAAGAAACCTCGATTACAATCATCACTTTACATTTCTTGACTATCAATCACATGCAGCGTAAACAGACCTTGCATTCCGAGCTGTCGTTTTATCAGTTTGATCGGCTTTCCAAGAAATATCAATGTCGTTACAACATCAATGTTACTTTTTCCTCCAACTGCCTGAATATAACCGTATAATCACTTACTGTAAAACAGTAGACTATTGCATATCATTGATAGGTATCCATATTTATTGTAACGAAATGTGGAAGAGTCGACCTAATACCAAAAATTAAATTACTAAACAACCACTGAATGAAAATATCTGCTTGCCAGCAATTTTTGGTATATTTTATGACTATTTCCTGAAACTCATATCGATTCTAATTTGGAGCATCAACAAACAGTTTATTCCCACTCTCTCAAAATGTTCACCATTGGATTCAACTTGATTTTTTTATACGTGAATATCCCGTGAAGGCAAGGTAAGGTCGGCCAAGTCGTTGATAATTCACAATTCACTTGTACGAGTGCACTTGTCACCAGAATGAAGGGAAAATAATTTTCGAAAGGAAGTGATACAACATATCTGCCGTCAGAGTTACGCTTTGTTGTTTCTACAAAATGACTTTCGCAATATTCATCTCCAGAAGAAATAACTATTTTGTCGGGTATTTCCTCTACCTTTCAAAACTTCTGTAATGTGGCATCCAAATCGACATCAGCAAATTTCGTGGAAATTAATTTGATCGACTTCGAAATAGAGGGTGATAATGGAATTTTTCCCATCACCGCCCAACCAAATATTGCATTGATACGAACCGGTTGATCAGGGCCATTATATAATCTGCAGTCTTGCAAAATGTACGGAAAAATGTTATTATCTGATAATACACAATAATTTGACACATTTTTTTTCCTTCATTTAACGTCGACCTAGTTCCGCTACCAAGGCGAATCACCGACGCCGTTAAGTACACTTCCCCCAACCAGAAAGTTTCCGAACCCACTGGTATTCCAACCAGAGAAAGGAAACTTACACGAGCCCAACATCCATGGACTCGGGACCGCCGGCTTTACTTTACGCCCCCTCCGAAGTACAGCATATCCTCAATATATCTTGTGCTCATTGATATATTGCCTGCGTGCTATAATATGCTCTTTTGCTGCAGTTGTATGGGCTTTCGACACGGTCTTTCCCAGCATGAGGTCACCCATTCAAGTACCAACCGCGCTCGGCGCTGCTCAACTTCAGATATGGAATGACTGTCAGTCAACATTTGACATAATGAAAATTTGACTTCAAATTCATTTTTTGTTGAATAAATATTGATCACAACTCAACTAAATATTGTAAATATTTCGACTGGAAAATGGATATTGCTTCTTCTATCAACAGCTCCTTATATCAGAGAATCGGCGAATAATGCTATCATAGAACTGCTACCTTCTTATTTTTAGTGTCAAATTAATATATCCACCAATCTCAAAATCGAGGAAAAACTCTGCATTTAACTGGTGAAAAACGCATTTTTGGGACTCATAAGATTATCGGACCACTCAAACTCCCTAACTTGTCCCAAAAACATGCATTTTTTGCACTAGTTAAACGAATAACTATTGTTCTGAAAGTGAATAAATATCACAAGTTACTAAAAAGTGTTCAGTGTGTTATCGTTGTCTGAATTATCGGGAATTACCGTGCGATACTTCGGAACGTACAATCCCCGACGTTAAGACCAGTTTGAAGAGTCTTTTGGGAAGACCCACCAGTTTTTTATTAACTTGGGTGAATAACTCTCCACTCAGGCAGCGGGACTTTTTTCAGGCAAGTTGAATACCTGTTTCGGTCGCATTAATTGCCAAAACTTTCACCCATATCACGTAATTTCAGCGCGAGAGGAATACAAATTCGCTACATTCATGCTAGTAATTGCTAAAGTCATTATAAAAAGGGGCTCATGACCCGAAAAAATCAACAAAAATATTATGGTGTCTGTTGAAGGATGTCTGAATATTATTAACTTTGGTATTGACTTTCAGTAGCGGTGATGAAGGTGATGACCTTTGATGTAACTCTTTGGGTAGTTCTTCCGAAACTTTTTGTTGATATCAGTTAACCCAACATCAATCTCGTTGAGGGAACGTCAACTGATGGCTACAAAAAAATTTAACTATCAGACCAAAGGTTCTAATTTGATCGTTTATTCGTTTTTTTCGAGAAAACTGATATTTTCTGAGCTGTTGTAAACAATAATATCTAGGATTTCATTGTCTTCTCCAGAGATTTCGAAATTTCCAGTGTGAAATTGATAACTGAAAATTGTTTGAAATCTCTCTTCAGAAAAATTGATGACACTCCAGAAAATTATCATCGGGGATCTTCTTCATATCAAGGTCATGAAGCATGTGGTAAGAGAATGTTAGCAGTACTCATTGATACTATGATTCTTTCGATTTCAATTATAAATTCCAGTTCTTTTTTTGCTTTTGGATAATGAATTTCCCAATAATGCATTCCTACGTTGCTAGCGAAACGCGCGTCGAGTGCAAATAATATCAGTTTGATGTTTCATGAAGGCAATTGGTCTATATAGAAAGTTCAACTTCTACTCCAAAGGTTATAATCTGATCGTTCATTCAATTCTTCCGAGAAAACAAATTATAAGCTGTTGTAGACAAACATATCTACGTAATCGTTGTCTTCTCCAGAAATTGTCAGTGTGAAATCGATCATTGAACATTGTTCGAAATTGGCGGAAAATAATTCAAATCGGATATCTTCTCCCTATAATGGTCTGAAAGCATGTGGTCATGGAATGTTAGCAGTTCTTTGTGAGGGTTTGATTCATTCAATTCACGTTATCAATTCCAGTTCTTTTTTGCTTTTAAAATGATTATAAATGATGAATGAAGTCGAAACTTGTGCAAGTAATGGATTAACGAAGCCTCACCTTCCAACGTGTGAATCCCAGCACAGTGGCCCGAGGAGAATTGAATTCCGTTCTTCCGCTTGATAGGCGGACGTGCTCACAGCTATACTACAGAGAACCTCTTTTTTTTCATAGTGAATAACTCAATATTGCATTCCTAAATCGAATAGTCGTAACACTCAATAAAAGCTGCAATAAAAAATAGAAATGCAGGCCTCTTCAACTTGGAAGGAGTATATTTTACGGGAAACTATGGGTTTTTTTATTATCATTTTCAATTTCTGATTCCTATCGGTATACCTTTGCATCAGAAAATTTCTCATGAAAATATACAAGCTCGGCCAGTAAGAGGAGTCGTATCTAAACGACTTTTTTGAGAACCACTATGACTTCTCGAAATATCCATACTCCCCAAACATGCATAAAAATAGATTTGAAAATATGATCATACCGCAATAGACCACACCTGAGAAAAAAAACCATTGAAAGGCGGTCATTTTGCTGCTATGTAAGAGGGATCAATTTTCAGATTTGGGGGTCATTGACATGCTAAGATTCTAGTTTTCATTCTTCAATTCAATGTACGCATGAGAGGCATCAGAATATTTCATTTGAATGATAGGTTTGCTTAGCTTTTACCTTAAATTTACTGCAACCCCTTTAAACAGACGATCCTCAGAAGTCAAAACTTGTTCTAGGTCCAGGAAGGTTTCAACTCTTGTTCTCCAATATTCCATCACTTTGATGGGAAAGCAAGTATATATGGTGTACTTTGTTGTAATTTCTTATACCTCACCTGTATATCCTGTCAGATAACTGTTTTTTCTATGAAGTTCCATTTATAAAATAATGAAGTATTTTCATCACAGGCAGAGTTCAGTTAGAGACTGCTCTCTCACTCAACCTTCAGAATGATATAACAGTAACATAGCTTGATACAGGTATAGAAATAAATGCCATTGTCGAA
>JAVJAQ010000437.1:0-12262 GCA_032362365.1 Zygogramma bicolorata | reverse complement strand
AGATAGATAATGGAAAAAAGTATATACACGGCTTTCAACCCCTTTCAACTTTTCTCATACTCATCACCTATCAGGGGTGAGACTGCGTAGATTTCACTCAGTTCTACATCATTTTTCAAATGTGTTCAACACATTTTCATTATTATATTCTCATCAACGTCGTTTAAATCCTCTAAAATTTGAAATTGAATGAAGGGTCCATCTCCTTGTCTCGATGATAATTAATCAAATTTAGATGACTTCTTTTAATTCGATGGTTTTGATGATAGAGTCATTAATATATTGTGTGAATCTGTCAAGACTGCCTTCATTCACTTTGCGTTCAATGCATTCATATGAAATTCTAGAGATATAATATTCTTTTCACAAAGAACAAAAAAACCACTTAAATAATTTCATTATATTACGACCCCATCAATCTGGGTTCAGATCGGATCACAGCTGTACAACAGCTCTTTTGAAAACCCATGTATGACAACAAACTCTATGTTTTGGGATCACTCCATTATTCCAAGGCTTCTGACGAACTTCTATTAGCAATTGCGCTATTCAGTTTTCACAACTAGTGAAGCTGCTTAGAAATTATCCCCTCAATCGATCGCAATGTGTTGCACTGGATAACGACAAATCAAATTCACTTATTATGAGTAATGGCGTAACCCAGGGAACTATTTTGAGCCCTCTTTCATTTGTTTTATATAATTCTCAATTTCCGAAGTCTTTGAGTTATACTTTCATGCACGCAGACGACACACAGTTGTACATTGAATTCGACGAATAATCTTTGAATTAGCGGTTAACCAAATGAATCAGGATCTCAATTCACTGATATCCATATCGAATAAACATTGTCTGACCAAAAATGCTTCCAAATAATTTGTCATGTTCAAGGGCGCCGTTTTTTGAAGGCAAGGGGGGGGCAGGCGCCCCCTCCTGGATTTTAGATTTTTTGGTCCATACACCGCGTAAGACACGACATCGACTTGATTTTGTAATTTTTTCTGAACCACACCCGTGAGTATTGTACAAAAGGTTTTTCATTTCAATTTTCAAAAATGTGCCCCTCACTAACATTTTTTGGTAATATGCCCCCCTAACTTTTTTGTAACGGCGCCCGTGGTCATGTTATTCTTTAGACCAGCTACTAAGAATCGTTGCTCAGAATTGATCAACATAACTATTGATGGAATACAACTATCAACTGAAGTTGTCACGAAAATCTAGAATTGAATCTTGATATTGCTTTGAAAATCAATATATTCCAACAGACAATTATTGAAAAAGAGTGAACTTATACTGTGCGACTCATTAGTGCTATCACATGCATACTATGAGGTTGTAGTTAATGGACCTGGTCTTTAAAAAGGGACAAACAAAGTCAAAAATTACAGAACTCATGCATCATACTTGTTACGGGTACAGGGAGAGAAGGTATGTCACATAAGATCACAATTTTGGTTGGCTAAATATGGAGGCCAGGAGTATGCTTCATTCCGCTGAACTGTTTCATAAGATCATTACGAGGAATTCTCCTTACTTGTTCCAAAAAATATCTTTCAGAACTGGCATCCACAACTTGAATTTCTTCTTGCCTTGGATCGTTGAGTTGATTGAAATGATACTCAATGTTTAAAAAAAAAACTATTGAAATATCAATTATTATTAAAAATAAGTAACAGCCGATTGCACCGACTTTTTCTTATGAGACCATTAACAAGGGGACTCTTCAAGATAGGTGAGGGTTCATTAATGGGTTTTTAATAATCTCTTAAACTCTGGTGCAATCGCTGCAGTGCGTTAAATGACTTTCAATGGCCCAGTAGCAGTCGGTGCAATCTGCTGTTAGTGACATATGACCCCCGTTCATTTCTCATATTCAGAGATCATGAATATAAGGGTGAATAGGTGAATTTGTGTACATGAGTGTATATGTACATATGTGATGTGTATATATAGGGTCCATGTCAAGATACATTCATATAAGTGTGTATCAAAATCACGATTTTTTCTGTGGTTGGATGGAAGAGCAACAACTGCTATGTTTCGACATAAACAGATATATTGAATCCTGCCGTTTAATGGTTTGTTTTCCAGGGTCGTTTTGTGATATGTTATGTTGTATTTTATGAGAACCCTCAATAAACGCCTTCATTTTATTATTATTATATCCTTTTTATGACACCACTCATATTTATTATACGATGAATCTTTTCCTTCGAATAGTAAGTTCAGGTTGGAGTCTTTATCTCGAAATAGTCTATACTCAGGGACGAATATTCTTTATTGATATGAAATCCTTCATTGTTCTGTTCATAATTTTTGTTTCGCCTCTTCAAAACTCAGTAAGCGATATACAGAGTGATCCAACGGACATTATTCACATAGCTTCTCAGGTCTCAGTGGAAACTAACAAAAAGCTTGAACATGTCACTTCTGAAATATTTCCTGCATATTCCCAACCCCCTTCACTCTCGACCACTAGTGTGAAAGAGCACAAAATTACCTTTCTAATCATGCCCTACTTGTCTTTAACTCCTTCAATCGATTTGGAAATGGCATTGAGAGCAGAAGTTGTTAAATTTTGTAGTGAGGTCGTAAAGTTCAGTGATTGCGAATCACAACAGCTACAATCACGAGCATAAACTACACGTCACCTTTACTACATACGAACTTGAGATATTATGTACTCCTAACTAACGACAATCCTTAACCTATATGCGGGCTACGGGATGAAAGTGGGCTTTCATTTGAAGTTCTTTTGATAAGGCTATGATTCTCTTTAAATCAATCAATCGTATGCAATTATTCAAAAATTATCTCCTCATAGTTTGAACAACTGCACATACAGATTCTGAGGTTTTTTTCGGGTTTGCTTTTCGTGGTCCACAGGTTTTTACTCCTGACGTTCCGCCTACATCTGTGGTATGTATGCTTTCATGTCGGACGTTTTGTGTGTCGGGGATGGGCGTCGCCTGTTTTCTATTAACTGGTTTTGGTCGTATATTCTTCAACGCAGATAACCAGACTGTATTGATATTCATGCCTTCTTCTTTTCGATTGAAATTGTCTTTATGTGTGTCAATCGCCTCTCTGTATAATCTCGGCGTTACCTTGCGGAAATAATGTGAACTGAGAATCTAATACTATGATCGCGCTCCGCGTCCGCGGGATACGCAGCTCCACGCTTCGCGCGATGTACACGCGTTCCGAGCGTGGGACTCTCGCTCTACGTGAGTATCGCGCTTTGCGTAAAGGGCACGCGCTCCGCGGCTGGCTCCCTTCACGTATTTTCGACGAATATTTACGACAAAATATTCAAGGAAACATTCCGCAAATCAATATTTCTGAATATATTTATAATTTTGATTTCAATGCAGATTCAGAATTCATTGTTTGGTTCAAAACGTAATAAATTTCTCAACCGAAAAATTCAAATGTATTGAATGAAGGAACAAAATTCTTCATAACAGTTTTAGTCAAAAGTATCCAATGAATATTCGGAAAAATGTTAAAAATATTTTAACTGAATTCAGTGATGATGATTCGGGATTAATTAAAAAAAGAATTTTTTCAAATCGAGATAGATATAGTCCTGAAGATTCAAATAGTATGTACTGAATATTTGACGAATGTTCAGTAAAATAAGTTTTTGAATGAATAATATTCAAAGTTGCTTGAAGGAAGATTTAAAGTTCATTGAATGAAGAGGTTTGCAACATCTTCAATACGTTTTGAAATGAATATTCAACATACGAGTATGAAATGAATATTCAAAATTGATAAGATGAAGTTTGAAAATATCTTCAAAATATATCTAGGAATGAAAAACTTCTGAATATCAATGAAGATTCTAATCTGATTCAAACAAGGATTAAAACATCTTCAAAATATCTTATAATGAATATTCAACATATATTCAATGAATATTCGAAATTAATAAGATGAAGTCTGAAGATATTTTCAAACATTATTCAGAAATGAAGTTTCGATATTCAATTAAGATTCAAATTTGATCCAACAATCAAAACATCTTCAAACTATTGTAAAATGAATATTCACCATATATGCACTGATAATTAGAAATTAATTAGGTGAAAGTTGATAATATTTTCAAAATATATTTAGAGATGAAGAAAGGGTGAATAAGTATTCAGTGAAGGTTAAAAACTCATTCAAAGAAGAATCATAATATCCTCAAAATATTCTCAGAATATATTCAGAACTAAAGAATTGATAAATATGCAATAAAGATTCAAATATTGATATTCATAATAGTTTGAAAGTTAATTAAACACAGATTCGAAACCCAACGATATTCAGACATGAAGCTTTAAAATGTATTCATTGGAGATTCAATACTCATAATAATGAGTTATCAGTAGATAAATATTTGAAACATATATTTTAATAATGTTTCAAGCATTGTCTTACTACTTGGGGAATAACAAATTGAATGAATTCAAAAACTTCGAAAAATGGTAGTAATGGGGGTTAGGGAGGTGGTATAAATACCCCCAAGAGGAAAAATAACTGAAAAAAATCTCGAGACTAGGCCATCCATTTACAACGCATACATACTTTCATGCTGACATAAAAACGAGTTGAGAAATCAGTCCCGCCAAAGCAGACAATTTTCAGTTTCCCAATCAGAAATTCTAGATACGCCTCTGAAGAGACTTCGTTATTTCATATTCCTATTGAGTCGAACTCTCTACTAATTTTATTTTGAAAATCCATCAACAAATTCGTCGCAAGCTTATGTTATGAGTACATTTTTCCTATATTCATCTTCTACCGTGAGCTATATAATCCGACTGCTTGTACTATGATAATGTGAATTCCTTTAATCTGTACCGTTATTAATAATATCGAATAAATAATCGGCTTCGGCCTCCGGCTGGCCATTTTTCTAATCGTTCGAATCTCGATGCTAGTAAATACTGTAGTTAGTAGTTGGTGATGACATGACAGTTACATTATAGTGGAATGATAATGAGAGATGTACATCTAGATCCTCGATTCATTTGAATTTTAATATTTATCTCTGAACCGCATCTATTAACAGCTTGTTATCGTACATGATGTGCGAGTTGAAGGATAGTATTATACAGAGTGTTCACGTAAATGATTACCGAATTAATACAGGATTTTCAACAGGTGTTCTAATGAATATTTTGAAAGCAACTCTCTTTTTTGATATGCACCGGTTTCGAAATTCAAGGTGTTGAAACTCAAAAACGGAAATGGATATTTCTATATCGTCAGGTTTTAGTGGTACAATTGGAAAGTTACGATCAAATATTCCTATATGTTTTTCCTCAAAATGATAAATCCAGAAAAACTAATCCTGAAGAAAACAGTACCGTTCAAAAATAATGGAACCGCAAACCATTGAAATGAATGGGTAGCTATGTTCGGGCTTTCTAGCCGTAGTCTGTATGGTTTTCGGTCCAACGTTTCGTCTACAACTTCGGCAGACGAGGTATTCGTAATTGCCGCTGTGCATTCACTGATACTGGGAGTTTTTCTGTATTCAACGTTGAACCACCCTGCAACACGAGTATCGCGACATGGCTTGCGATGTCACATTTCAAGTCGTAAGGATATCGCAGTTACATCGCAGCAATGGAATTTTATCACACTCAGGTTATAAGTTTTTCAATGTCTATGCAATATGTAAATCGCCATCTCGCTACGATATGTATTTCACGATGACGCTTCGATATATTTCTCAATATGGGGCATGAAATATGCGAAAAACTGTCCATTGTCATAAATGAATGAAAATCAAAAATAAAGATACATTCAAAAAAAACTACAGTCCATTATGAATGGAAAGAAATCACGTCATCCAAAAGTTTCACCGTCTTCAACAAAATGCATGTCGTACAATGATATACATTTCCTCACAAAAATAAATAATAATATTTCATTTTTCTGAAAAGGACTTGCCATAAATTAACTATTCCATTTGTAAACTGAAATCTTTGATGTAATGAAAACCGTTTTCTTCTCCTCAGCAAGATTGCTTGTCTTGACTTGACAACGTGATGCATAATTGAGTGTGGATTAACTCACCCGGTTTCGGAAAAAAAGGAAACCTTACATAAAAAACTGAAGATGTTAGGTTAGCCAACTGATACCTATATCAACTGAATATTTATTCAAGAACATATATTCTGTTTGAATCCAACATTTCAATAAATATAATGTGTGAAAATAACTTGGGTAAGTCTAGTGTAATCAACTGAAAGTATCACAATCCACAGTAACGCTTGATTTGGTGCTCGAATTCGACATATTCGCGATGTTACGTACTTAATATCCCTAAGACATCTCAAATAGAATGCCCCTCTTGATATCTTGATTGTTACGTATAACTATTACAACTTGCAGATATCGCAGTGATGTAATCGAATGATATTACAAGTGTGACCTCATTATTACATCTTGAACATGTCAATCTCACAGATGTGTTCGCTGGGCAGAGGTCTCTCTGTTATCAGTAATTACCACCTATTGATATTTTGGAGAAATATATTAATTAATCATTGGGGGAGTCCGTGTATTCTGAACTACCGGTATCCATATTCTGTTTATATTTTTCTCTCCGCGTCACGGTTGAAATTGTTACTGTGCTCATATATTTCTTGGACCTTCCTGTACAGTCGCAGATAATAGCCTCTGGTCCTACCAAAAAAATACGTTTGTTAAAACACAATGTTACATTTGCAGCACATTTCACGTTCTCTCAGTATTCCAAACGATGCAGACGTATAAAATGCTCCTACCGCACGGCTTTTTTTATATGCAGATTCACACGAAAGAGAAACCCGGTAATGTTCAAAGAACACCGCGTGAATCAAGGGCCTGGAGATACGAATTAACATTCACTTAGAATCTTTGAAGTTTGTAAGCCTCAGGAAAAACCTCTCTCGGCAAGGAGGTCCAAAGTTCTGATAGTAAATGTATCCAAAATTTTCTTGATACTGCTTTCCTGTACTTTCTTCGCCAATATATCAAGTACACCAGTGCGATCTTTTTCGCACGTTTCATTCTTGAAAATAAACATTAGCCAACCTCTGTCTATGTCGGACAGAACTGGATTTCAGTTAGAAGAAAACTTATTGATCGGTCGCTGCACACCTAGTATTGCAAAAAGGTTCATTTCCGAATGATTCATTCATGAAATATACAAGAAGAATTCCTCTGTACAAAAGCAATCGTTTTGGGAAACAGCCTGCATTCAGAAGAATTGTGTCATTTTATGGATTCATTGTTTCAGTTCAACGGTACAATTTGACGATATAATACTTTTGTTTGTTTCAGTATCCCACTCCAGGCGTCGATCCAGATCCAAATCCAGAGGACCGAAAACCTGGTAGTCTACCACAAGATGTTAACCTAGACGTACCGTCGAAGGATCTTCTCATGAGACTATTAGAAATTGATCCTTCCAAAAGACTAAGATCAATAAGAACTCTGGAAAATATAGCGTTTTATAAAGGATACAATTTCAAAGATGTCAGGGAAAAGAGGGTAAGAAGCGTTTTTGGCAAATAGACAATTTTCATTAGCTCCTCTGTAACGAAAATATACGGAAAAGATGTATTCTTGAAATGTTAACAACTTGGGTATCCGTTAAATATTAATTTCGTTGTTCGGAAAGGCACAACCATGCTTTAAATTGAAATAATATTTATACTACTCAATCTAAGGAGTAGGCAGATTGAGACCCCATCGTGAAATCACATTATCCTTCTTGAAAATGGCTCCAGAACGTCATCGTCTGTTACGTGGAGTAAAACTGCATAGACTCCCAACAACACTGCTGGGAGAGGAAACGTCATTTTTAGTTCATGAGTTAATGCCTGAGCGTTTGGACATTGTGGAATGTTGTGATTGTTTTTTACAAATAATCGTTTCCTCTCGGAGTTTGCTTGTATTCGGGGTACCAATATAGTCGAAACCCATTCAATATATTCCGCGAACTTGCTTATGGTGGATTTATTTTAAACTCCAAAATATCGAAAAATCATAATTTCAATTGGAATTCAATTCATGAATCGCTCCAATTCATTTCATTTAACTCCTCGATATACTCCATGTTATTCTCCATAATAATTACGCCCTTTCTGTAAAACTGGTTCAATTTCTGGAGTCTGTACTCGCGCCCAGAGGAATTATTGTAAAAATAGACGAATTTGACCACTGTTAACTCAGGAATGACGCGGGTAGTGGTTGGTCAATGTAATCAGCTCGTCCGCTCACTGATAATCCAATCAAATTAACTGTTCAAGAGCCCAAAATGACAATTTTCGCCTACCCGAACAGTAGCTGTGGATTCCGGCAGACACATGTGTCCTTATTATCCCATAAAGTTTGCGCCAGATTCTATGCGTGCGTTTAGCAACAACTTTTATTCGATCCTATCAATAGATGTCATTATATAAGCGAAAAACAAAAAAAAATGAATTGTTAGGTGCTTTCGGGCTTCTGAGCCGTGGGCAACAGGTTTTAAGGCCTGACGTTTCGTCTGCATCTGCGGCAGACATTTTCAAAGGCGATGCGGCAATGGTCGAAGTATCCTTCTCTGCTGCGAGGCTTTGATCTGATGTGGTTCAGATGATGAGTCACCCTTTATCGAATCTGGGTTCGGACGGTCGATTGATCCTAATTGATTATTCGAAAGCGTTTTTTCTCTCATTGAGAGGGTTCGTGCATTTTGAACTGCTGGCATCCATGTTCTATGAATATTCAGGCTCTCTTCTTTGCGTTTGAAGTTGTTTTTATGTTTATGATATGGCCAAACCCAAAAATCTGCAGTAGCCGAACACGCTCTGTTGGAAGGTCATGATATTGACTTCGACGGAACGCAAGTGCTGGACACAAGTAGGAGCTATTACCCCAGGCTCTATAGGGAGGCCATAGAAATTCATAAACATAAGAACAACTTCAACCGCAAAGAAGAGAGCTTGAACATTCATAGAACATGGATGCCAGCAGTTCAAAATGCACGAACCCTCCCAATGAGAAAAAAACGTTTTCGAATAATCAATTAGGATCAATCGACCGTCCGAACCCAGATTCGATAAAGGGTGACTCATCATCTGAACCACATCAGATCAAAGCCTCGCAGCAGAGAAGGATACTTCGACCATTGCCGCATCGCCTTTGAAAATGTCTGCCGCAGATGCAGACGAAACGTCAGGCCTTAAAACCTGTTTCCCACGGCTCAGAAGCCCGAAAGCACCTAAAAATTCATTAGTTGCCGGCCGTGAAAGTCTTCAATCTATGAAAAAAAAATTATTTCCGGCATTCAACCGCTAATTGTTGCTAAACGCACGGACAGAATCTGGCGCAAACCTTAGGGGATAATAAGGACACCTGTGTCTGCTGTGATTCATTAATAATAATAATAATAATCGGTATATATCTATATATATATATATATATATATATATATATATATATATATATATGCAGAAAAAGTCATAAACGGTTAATGATTCAGAATCAATCGAAAACACAAAATTAGTGGAATACGGGTACTACTCAAGGAGACACCATTCGGGTACGGTGACAATATTCAATACAATCCCAACACACATTAAGAGTCTCCACAATTGGTTCAACTTCAAGAAACACCTAAAACCTTGGGTCTTCCAGAACAGACATTTGTTCTGAAATCGGATTTATATATATATATATTTTTTATATGTAAGACAATGTTCAATATGCAAAATATTTTTATTTAAGTTTTTACACACAATTGTGATGCAGTGTGATTTTCTCTCTTACACATTATTATCTTTGCTCTATGTCGGAAGTCGCCAACGTACCTGTATTTGATGTACTGAAATATTCCTGAACTCAATAAATACGCTGTTATTATTATAATTATTATCTTCGTCTAAACAAACCTAGTCGGGTCCGTACCCCCACTGCTCCGACCCAGTGAGCAACGCGCTAGTATATTTAACCAATGACCCAGTGAGTCGTCACTGGCTCCGAGAATCGTGGGTCCTGAGCAGACGCACCGAACCGAGAATAACGGCCTTCTGCATGCGGTCGGCCAAGATCTCTGCCGCATTACAGCATGCCAGTATGGTCTTGAGCTCCGACAGTAGCGTTAATCTGGAAGATCGAAGAGGACTATATTAGGCTTATTGGCTTGTCCCGATGAAAATAGTACAGCACTCGTGAAGCCGCGTTCCACATACCAGGATTGGTATCTAGGCAACTAACAATTGACTATCGCACCAAGGCGGTCAGAAAAATTCTGCCCCGACCGCGGCAATGAAAGAGCCAAGTTGAAGATACGGACCGCTTGGCCACACTCAACAACGACTTGGGCTGTGATAGCTCATTTGGGTAATAAATGAATAAATCAGGAGAGTTACGATTTTTAGTTAAATGAATATATTTCAATGGTTTTTTTTTTGGGTGATGATGAAAAAATATTTTCTATCAAAATTTAAAAAAATATATATTGTATGCCACACGATGGAAAACTTCATTTTGAATAACTCATGCTACTTTGCGGGATCTCGCTTCACTCATTTGCAGAAATCACGTTCCATACAAAATGAAGATTATTTCAACTTGGTACATAAGTAGCTGTTACGAACTAGACAAGAAACTGCTAATTTATATCTGGCACTGCGTGCAGACTTGGTTGTCATGATGAAACAATTTTATATTGTTCTAGATATAAACCATTGTGTGAACCATTGAACTGATACAAAACGAGTATTTTCACGACGTTTCGATCGCTTGCAACCTCGATCGCCTGATGGTGATAACTGTGATACGAGAGAACGATCAAAACCTCGTAATTATGACAATGGAAATTCGAGCATCCACCAGTCGGCATTTTCAACCAGATTCAAACAAACGTTTGCTTTTTTGCAGGTAAAACCTAATGACCTATTGAGAAAGTTCTTCCCAGATGGCCCTCCAGTTCCTGTATCTACCAACAGTGCTGAGGATTTCGAACGATTTAGTACCCTGAATATTTGATATGATTTTAACATATAGTCATACTAATAATCTGAAGGAAGAGAAACAATCTGTCATTTCAAATGAGTTGCTGAAATCATCCGATCATCAAAAAGCACGTATTTTTTTTTTTTCATTACAAAATTATTTTCCAGTAATAGAAAAACTAAATTTCCCAAATACGGCTTTGCAACTCTTTGACTAAATAGGTTTCGAGTATGGCTACTTTTTCTAATATATGCTGAGGTTCCATATCATTCTATTGTGAAACGAGTAGGTAGTTTTGGTCCATTTATAATCATTTTTTGTTTCTCTTTCGATGGGATATAAAAAAAATTAACAGTATTCATCTTTTGAATTGTAGTATTGATGCCAGTATTTTTGTGGAATCTCGTTTTTATTGTTGGTATACATTTTTTTGTCAATGTTATTGGTGATAGAAAATAGGATCGCAGCGCCAGTGTTGAGAAACTAGGGACTACGATGGTTAGATGGCCATTGTTACATTTGCATGTGTGTGTATGGGGCTACGATGTTCTCGTGTTCCTTCCGTTTGCAAAATTTTCAATATGTTATTAATTTTTTGTGAAAAGTGACTCATCAACAGTTGAAGACTCAAAGAAGATTTCACTGACCTTATTCGAATTTTTTTCATTATCAGAACGTTGTAAAAGTCGAATGAGGTTGTTTTCAGATGATATATAATAAAGTATAAGAAGTGACATTTTTCAGCTAGTAGATGTGATTTTTCCTAATTCGATATACCTAGTTATGCTTTATCACCTATAGCGTATAGATTGTATTAAAATCAACTAGTTTGTAACCAGAAGTAGAAAACAACAAAAAATAAAATGAATGCTCACAATAGATAAAAAGCAGCAAACATTCTAATCATTTCACTGGAAAATTTCTCAATTTCTTTAAAAAACTCCACAATTGCTACCCAATCTTGAAAACACACAATAATCACATCAACTCTAAAATTACTGAAGAGTCAACACAACAGACCCACATAAACACATGCAAACCAGAGTATGGCGATGTAGCCATTCCTGTAGAAATCAATAAGGGCGTATCGCTTATTTTCTATCGCGAATATTTGTGTGAAATGTAAAATATATCTTGAATTAAAATACTTTTACATTACCTGAGTGTCTCATTTCTGAACATGCTTGCATTGGATTGGACAATGCCTTCTAAGCATAAATTAACGCATAGATAATGAATTTTCAGTTTAAATAATGCGAATCTTTCACAATCA
>JAVJAQ010000435.1:9610-22197 GCA_032362365.1 Zygogramma bicolorata | reverse complement strand
CAAAATAGAAATTGCGTTATGACCAATGTTCTATTAAAAATGTAGCAGTTGCTCATAATTAAATTGTAGAGCAGAAGAAACTTGAATGTGGTCATACACAGATGGAGGTGGATTTGGTTCACGCAAGCACTGAAGAAAAGTTAATGATAAAGTCATCAACCTTCCAACAGATTACGTAATTGTGTGTCAGAAGGAAGAAACCTTTTCTCTACAGAGTTAAATATTTCAAGCATGGTTTTTTTTATTTAATTCCAAAATTATCGTAAGAATAGTTGACTCATGTCTTTTGGGCGCACTCGAAAGAGTGTTTCATAAAGGGAGTATAAAAAGTTACTTAGCATGTTACCTAACATGTTACACCGACGATATGTCGGATATGTCGGAAAGCAGGATCCTTTAAAGAAATTAATCCATTTTTATTTCTCGGTAGATAATTTCAAATAATGCGACGAGTTGCTGACTTATTTTATGATTTTGTTCATTTAGAAGGAACACTTCTTAGCGCAGCAACTCTTCAGGATAGACTAGAAGTCGGCCTTTCTACACGAAATGTTGTAAAACTTGTTGGCCCAAATAAAATATAAACTAACATCAATGTCATAAATTTATTATGCCCCATCATTTATAAGTTTCTCGTGATTCTTTATAATTTCTTTATATTTATTCTTTTATTATTGTGATTTCTTATAATTCACGATAATTTTTCGTAGTATCCAATAGTATTTTATAAGTTTCCTTCCATTTCCGATAAAATATCAAATTATAAAGAAAAAAGTTTTGGCATAGCTGCGCGTTAGACGGGACTTTAGTTTCTTGCGCCGAGTACTTGACAACCATTTCGACAGAGCAACTCGTGCGACGTTGCTACATAGTCCGGCTCGATACTGCGGCGAGTGCGATAATGTAAACTTCTCTGTCTCATAGTTCAATAACTAGAAGGTGAAATGCATTCAAACTTTGCACAAAATTTTCAATCTTGCTATAGTTTAATACAATCGGTTTTTTGCGCATGTCTATAAATTCGTTCTTTACTAAAAACGCAATTTCGCGTCAAATTTTCCGATTTCCCATAGGAGCCCATGCAAATGTTGAATTCATTCTCGGTAACGAAAAGGTCAATTTCGCCCAAAGTTCGCAAAAATGCGTGTTATCACTAAATCTAACAGTTATATGTATTTCAGCCTTTTCTATAAATTTCGCCCGAATGAAGGTACTACCTTAACTGAGAATTACCTGAATCAGGTAAGGGTCTGGGCCATTTACCTTCACACTTCTTTTATTATCGTGAACTAGAGTTGCAACTCATTAGCAGTTTGACTGCCGCTCACGCTGTAGTTCAATTTTTTATAATTCCAAATAGTGAATGGGCGAACTTCAACAAAACTTGTGAATTGATTTTGAAATAGAAAGTATACATTATTAAGTGTCAAGAATGCTAAGCCCATTTTACCGATTAGAGACAATTGTCTGTGATCGTTAGTGTTGTTTTTTGTACGATCCTAGCATTTTTCTATTGATTCAGTCGAATTATTTCTCCACCGAATAGCTGAAAAGTCAACAGTGACATTTCTATATTCTCGCCACCATTTTTCTCTGGCCAAGTTACTCAATCAAAAATAAAGATGACTCTCGGAGACGTTTTCATGACATCATTTACCTTTATAAACAACATATCAGTTGTTGTATTCAACATATTATATGGTATTATAAATTCGGTAAGTGATCAAGACGTCGGTAATTGATATACTCACCGAAGCCTTTGGCCTAGCAACCACTAAACTAGACTTACCATTTTGACAACAAATACCGTAAGTGATCGAGAAAGCCATATCATGCAAAAAATATTTAAGTGCTCGAAATAACCTATTGACACACAGGGTTTATGCTGGGTGATTTTTGATGATCGCTATTATTTAATACCAGTTCCAAGCTTTTCACAGCAATCAGTATTTGGGTAATGCAACCAGTTTCTTGCCTCAAATAACTGTGACATATAATGTGTCTACATGACGTCATACATTCCGAAGAAAACTATTTTTTGGTGGCGAGATAGATTTTTATCATTTGTTGGTTTGATTCGATCGGTCCAAGTATGGAAAATCCGTCTTCAACTCGTTGGATAATACGGTATTCTGCATCTTTGATTTCTACAGTTTTCTCTGATCCATTCAATTTTGCTATATAGTTAGTGTCAACAGCTCGAACGAGAATGTAGCGCAACATTTTCTGGTATAACCAGGTATGCTGTTGCTTATTTAAAAGTATTTCTGTAATATGTGTCATCTGCGTTCAAAAAATATGTTCACGGTAGCTCTATGATTTCTACGTTCCTTCTTAACTTTTCTTATGTGCAATATTCACTGTTAACCATGACCATGTGCGAATTAATCTGAATCAAGACAAAATCTCATTGATATCGGTAAAAAGTCTATATCTTCATTCTCTTGAAAGTTCCTGTTCATACACATATTTTTTAAGTTCCCCAGAAAAGAGGCAATGGAACCCCCCAGTCATTTGCGCCGTGCTCCCCAATTTATATTTTTGTCTTCTACTATTAACCCTATTAACAATATCTTCTGTTGAACTATGGTGTGGTTCTCGTTAGTGTAGAGGTAAGCACGTTCGCTTGTCATGCGGAAGACCGGGGTTCTAGTCCCCGTTTAGGAACCACTGCCGGGCTTAACAAGTTGAAACGTAAGACCTCGTTAATCCATTGCACGCACAAGTTTCGACTTCTGAAGGTTATCGTTCGTGAGGGGGCGTTAGCTAGTTTACGGAAAAACAGTTTTACGTAAATTAATTAAATCTGTATTTTTCTGTTATATCTTCAATATTTCTCCATTCTCACTATGAACGTCAACCTCAAAAGTTGAAACTTGTGCAAGCTATGGATTAACGGTGGTTTGAGGTGCTGGGGGTAACTGCCAAGTCAAGAAGTGTTTCAATTGTAATATTATCAATTGAGATGTAATGAAAGGCTATAGGTAACTTCTGAGCGAAGGTAGAATGCCATATGTGACCAAATATTTTGAAGATTCTCCTTTCTTGCCAGAAACCTTTCACAGCCATTGATCAATGAAATGACTTTGGTAGTCTAATGATACAAATATAACTTGTAACATATACTTTAAATGATGATACAATAAAATATACAGATTGTAGCAGAACGTTTCTTGATCTCAGATACTTCTCGACTGAAACCACTAGCCATCTTCGCTCATATGTATATTGCTTCACCTTTGACTAGTCCTATAGCTTATAGCTCATTTGGATGAATGAAGGGTTGATATGAATTGTCTTCAATAAAGTTTATCTGTGTTTCTTAACGTGCCTTTTTACTTCATGATTATTTTTTTTACTCACCAAGTCATGGTTTCGCGAAAATTTGTTGCTGTCTGGAATTTTTCATTTTCTGAAACAGGATTTTGAGAAATTCCATTTCGATCTCAAAGAATATATCATCACTATCTTGTCATTTTTCTCTGGTGTCTCAATCTTTTCCATCATGGCAGCGGATTATCTTAGATCTGCATACTTTCAAATGAATTTCAGCTTGTTTTTTGAACACGAAAGTAATGACACACGTTTCCATACACAATGGCCACTTATACTTTTATATGCATGTTTTGACACCATTTGAACTTTGCATTCAATGTTGATCGTTTTTTTTCAGGATTGCGTGTTGCGACTCCTCGTCAGTTGACAGTATCTTGATCAAATATTCATTTCATATCCCGATTCTCTGGAAGTTAGCGGAAGTGGAAGTGTTTCAGGAAACTTTCAGTTCTACATATTATTGTACAGCAAATAAATTCCTTTCTTGGAGCAATACCATCAAACAATCAACGAAGAAACAGCACTAGACCAAACCTATAACTTGACAAAAAATGGGGGATTAAACCGAATCAATCTAGGTTCAACTCAGACATAAACTCTAAAAAATTGTTGAGAAAACAAAATATTCTATTTATTCTGTTGAATTCAAATCAACATAATTTTATCAACAACATATTACACTTTTATATTTATATACACTATTGATGCAATAAAATTTACATATAATTGAATAATTACCCTACACGTACGCCAATATCCTCTGTAACAAACTTTACTGCCATAGACAGTCTTTGACTTTGTGGCTTTTTCTGTTTGTTTGTAATTCTATGTAATTATTTTAACTCTCAAATTACACATGAATTATTGTGCATATTATTAATTGTATGTCATTTTAGCTGCCTATCATGTACCAATTATTTTTTTAATACGAATATTAATGAATGGATTACTCATTGCTCGTCATTGAAACAGATTGTTTTATCCTAAAACACTTGTATGGGTATTTTATAGGTCTCTATGAACTGATAACATGACAATATGTTCACAATTTCCTGTACGCTAAGATGTTGAGTTCTTATATATTTGTTCATTATCATATTTTTGAATTCGAGGTTTTGGTTTCATTTATTCAACCCTTCCTCATTCTTTCAATTCATGCCATAACTCTATTATTATGACAAATATTTCGATTCGATTCATTGTAATTGGTTGATGTTTAATTTTTCAGGTATAACGAACCTGGTGAAATGAACGATGGTCCATTGTGTAGATGCTCATGGAAATGTCGAAAATCTGGTATTCGCCACGGCATATATCCTGGAGAAAAACACCTAGAACGGTGCAACATGCTAACGAACAATGCAGATAGGCTGTTTCATTATCGAATTACAATTTCACCTCCAACTAACTTCTTGATCAAAACTCCAACGATCATACAACACGACGAACATGAGTTTATCTTCGAAGGATTTTCCATGTTTTCACATTTCCCCTTAGAAAAATTGCCTAATTGTAAGGTTATACGATTCAATATTGAATATACCATTTTATATATTGAAGAGAAGATACCCGAAAATTTCACCGTTTGGGAGTTGGATTTGTTTAGTGAGTATTTCATATCGATTTGTTAATGTAAACCATATGGGAAAAGGTGTGTGTGTGTTTTAATTACCATAAAAAAAATAAACATGATTTTTTGCAAAGGCGGTTACAGCCGCAAAATAATCTACATGATTGTATTGAAATTGTCGAAAAGTATACTCACCTATACTTGTATTATCCAGCCTATGGAAATGGAAATACAAATCTATAAATACTTCATCTGATGACTTTCCGATTTTTCAGATGAATACGTTTTTCAAGAACTCCTAGAACTTGTGGATTTCGATTTAAAAACAGCTGGTGATGAACAGGGCTGTCCTCAGTTCCATTTTATGCCCAGGTTCGTTAGAAAACTACCAGATAATGGTAAAGAAATCCTGTGTATGAAAGAAGTACTTCAATATTTGATAAATAGCTCTATGCCATTGATAGAGGAATCTGAGCTTCATAACATGATGCAAATGAGTCAATATGAATGGCAAAGTTACGCCGATGAGATTAAGGTAAGGTTTTATCAATTTTCCCATCTGAGTTTAGCAACAATCAATTCCATAAAATTCTTGCATACACCAGTTTTGAATAACTTGTCATTTTCTTAATTACATACATAATAATAATAATAATAATGTTTATTAAACAATTCAAAAACAGGTATATAATATAAAAAATCAAATTATTAATAAACTAAATGCATAATCCCACGAAATAAAACTTGTGGGATATTCGTATTACTCATGTAAAAAATGCGAAAAAATTATTAGGATCGAAACATAGGTATAATTAGTTTGTTTTCAATATATCATGAAATAGTTTTCTATTAGAAATGAGTCTCAATTCCTTCAGATTTTTTTGTATGATATAAATAATTTTGTGTTTTTGATTTCCTCTGGTACAATGTCATATAGATATGAACAAGTGAATGCATAATTTTTTTGGCCAATTGCTTTATGTACTTTTTTTTTCAGAGTTATTTTATCTTCATGTCTGGTTTCGTAGTGATGCACATTGTATTTGATTTCATATTGAAACAAAATAGTTGCCTGATGTCCATCTTATTGCTCTCTTTATAGAGTAGGTCAGAAGAATATCGAATATTTTTTCCATACATAATTTTTAGAAAATATTTTTGAAGAATTTCTAATGGTTTCAAATGAGTATCATTTACACCTCCCCAACTAAGAATTCCATAATTCATCTGAGACTGGATGAGAGAGTAATATAGTATTTCTAAATAGGGAATTTTGAGATATTTTTTGAAGAACTTGAATTTAGGAAGCAAACTTCTCAGTTTTTCAGTTAGAAAGATTATTTGTATATTCCACTCGAGATGTTGGTCAATAATTATACCTAAATATTTAATACTATTCACTCTTGAAATAATCTTGTCTTTGTCAATTTCGATTGATCCCAAGTTCTCATTTGAATTTTTATTACTAGTAAAGGCAATATATTTAGTTTTTTCGAAATTTATTATGGGTAAATTGGAATCAAACCAACTTTTCAAATGTTTTAAATCGTTTTCAGCTTTTTTTTTATATGGTTCCAATTTTCTGCGTGGTATGTTGTAACAGTATCATCAGCATAGCTATGAATAATAATAAATCTTTATTTCCCGTTGACAGTGACATGTATGGAAATTGTCAAGCCTAATTCTAAGGGTTATTTAAAATATTAAAAAGTAAAATGAAATATAAATATAAAATAGGACAGTCACATACAATAGTTTTCAATTGAAATCGAAAATTTTGGAAACAAAAGTTTGTTAATTGATTTCAACCATAATAAAGGTGAAGTTGAATTGACTTGCCTTATTCTCGTCTCACCAATTGCTCGAGATGTGCACCTCTAATTTCCATGCAATGAAATATATTCTGCTGAAAACGTTCTCGTACATTATAGAGCATCCCTGGGGTGATTAGACGACATTCACTCGTGATTCATTGAAGTATATTCTTGAATAAATTGAATTCCCTGGGGTTTAGGGGAAACTTCCTTTCCTGGTTGGAATCTTACTTGACTCTCAGGAAAATGTGCGTTAAATTTGATAACTATCAATCACAACCGTATGAGAATGACCATGGAGTTCCTCAAGGATCTATCTTGGGGCCACTCATATTTTTGCTTTTCATCAATGATATACCAAAATATGTCAGTACAAATCAAATTGTTCTATATGCAGACGACACAACATTAGCTGCGGATGCGGATGGTCCGGAGGAGCTCTAAGATAAACTCAACAAGCTGTCTTACGAAGTTACAGATTTGTGCCGTAAAAACGGCTTATTGGTAAATCCCAGTAAGACTGTGTTGATGCAGTTTTACTCAAGTGCCACAAAAAAATTGTAGATTTTCGAGTTAGAGTAATTGACCAGGTTGGGTATTCGTTAGACTGGTTAGACAGTACTAAATTTCTTGGCACTTACGTAAATGGCAACATGTCTTGGAAGTCGAGTGTGAACCACATTAGAAAAAGGCTAAACTGTTGATATTATGCTGTGAGACAACTCTCGTCTACACTCAACACAGATCAGCTTTTGAATGTTTATTATGCCATCATTTATTCCCACATCTCTTACAGTATTGCTGTATGGGGCTGCTCAACATATATGAATACCATTTTTGTTAGCCAAAAGAAAGTGATGCGCTTGATTTATGAATTGGACTATAGGGAATCATGTAGGCCACATTTTATCAGAAATAAAATCATGCCTGTTCCCTGCATATATATTTACAAGTCCATCTTGAACTTCAGAAAGTATTTGCATAACCATCTTCGTAACTCAGATTTTCATACATATCCCACAAGAAATGTTAATTTCATCAGGTTGAAAAAACACTCAACTACTTTATATGAGAAATGTCCTTCCTATGTGGGGGCAAAGCTGTTTAATCATCTTCCAGATTACATAAAAATGGAAAACTTAGAGAAAAGTTTCAAACAAAGCCTGAAAGTGTTTCTGATTGACGTTTTTTTATAGTATTGATGAATACCTAGGTTCATGAGAGACTATTTTATCATCATTATGACATATATTTTTTATTTTAGTTTTAAGTGTGAAATGTTTATACTTATACACGTTGTCTTTTTTATATGTGTGTACATGTGTGTGTGTATATATGCGTATATATATATATTCTATTTTTGTATTTGTTTGTTGACGTATCCTATATCACTCTGTGATCTCGAAGGATTTAATAAAATATTATTATTATTCTGGAATGAAGCGAGTTGACCTGAAAATATTCTGTTTTTCAAATGCCTGCTTTGAAAGAAATAGAGATCGTGGGGTCCATTCGATTGAACTTCGCCACCAATCCCTGAATTGTTGATCTAAATTATTCCTGACATAAATAGCGTAAGGCGGAGGAGCGCCATCTTGTTGGAATATCAATTGATCCCCCAGTATCTTCAAGTAGTTCAAAATACAGTTACCCTTGATGTACCTGATTTTTCTTGGTGGAGGGCCTGTTTTTCATCTGGTGATCTCACTTTATCTGCCCAACAAATCTCCAATACCATCATTCTGGGAATGAAGACATTTATTCCGATTAGTGAAAAGACACCACAGTCTGAGAAACCCCGGTTCAATGGAAGCTGCTCTAAGGGCCAGTTGCACCGTTTTCTTAAGTTGTGCTTTATCTAAGCCAGGCTTTGTTGCTATGGATTTGCCAATCAGCTTCCTTGTTCCTTAACGAATAAGCCAAGCTTAGTTGAATCTCTGTTGAGTTGAAGCGGTGCCAAAATACAGGTTCAGAAACGAGATCCGGGTATGTCATCGCAAGAAATAAGTGTAGTGAAATAGTTGAAGCTGCTGAAGAAGCACATAATCATGGAATTCGTTCATGACTTGTTGGATATCCAAACGGTTCTCGTTTATTTTGGTCATTTGCTGAAGCTGTCTCTAAATTTCACTTTTAGTTCATTGTCTCCTTCAAAAAAGATGGATCACAAGCCACCCAAAAAGGCCAGAAAGACTGCACCTTGAAAAATACAATTTCGGTCATTTCTTAGTGCGACTCTGTACGAGTAGCCCAGTCTGGGTGATCACGTGCACAATGCATGATAATGTTTTGGATCACTTTTTTGCTTGGATGGACAGCGTATAGTTTTGAATATCAGTGAATTTAAATTCATTAGTGGAATATTTCGATTTAAAATTCACCACTGAAATGCTATACATACAGTTCGATTATTTTAACTTTACCCATGCGTCATCAATTTTCAGTCAATACAAAGTCTCAATGAAGAATGACGTTGCTAATATCCCGATAACAATTATAACGTGAAGATAATGACTTACAAAATGGACTATTCCAATATATGGAACTGTCGGAGCTCCAGATAATGAGAGTTGTTTTTTCAATTCAACTGAACTTACAGTATATATTTCAAACCACCATAGCTGGGCATTAACTCGTTAATCCGTTAATCGTTAATCAATGAAGTTAACATTTTGATTAACGGATTAACTTTTAAGTCAACTTTTAAAAAGGTTAACGGATACGTTAACTTTCGTTAATATGTCCGTTAATCGTTAATCCAATGCCGAATAGTTTCCACACGGCATCGTCAAGTGACGGTTAACGCGTGGCAGCGAGTGAAACAAAAACAAAACTAGATATATTTTGCAGAGGCGTGCGAGTGAGGAAGAAAACTGCGAGATTTCTTTCATTTGACGTTTGATCATTTCATTACTTAGCGCAGGTGCTTAGGGTATGGTCCGATAGTAACCACTACTCACCGCTACTCACCGAATTTATAATCAGTGCCCAATTTCAGGACACATGTTGGTTTTAAGTTCAAAACAGACAGATATCTATCTATGGTGTGAGGAACTACCATTGCAGAGGCATTCATGTTCAAAAGTATGAAAAATACTTTCGACATATGACAACAGCGGTTAGGTTTGCTGTGTTTCTCGAGGAACAGATATTCATAAATCCATTCATTATATACAATAGTGCTATACCCTCAAGCGCTGCAGTTGAACGTCTTTTTTCCACGGGTAAAGACATTTTAACACCAAAACGAGCCTCGCTTTCAGACGACAACTTCAACTTGTTAATGTTCATGAAGGGCAATATGCACCTTATGTCCGACGATTAAATTACACATCTGAATTATACAAATATTTTGTTTTGTTCCTCACCTGTTAACATCCAAAACCAACAGGTTTTTGTTTCATAAGGTCACTAACGCAACGAAATAAAGATGCAATTTTACAGATATTAACGGATTAACGATTGACGTTAACTTGCGTTAATTCTTCCGAAATATAACGCTTTAACGTTTAACGAAGCTAACTTTTTTTGTAGCGGATTAACGATTAACGAAGTTAATTAGTTGATTAACGGTGCCCAGCTATGCAAACCACGGATCCAGAGACATCAGGTTTGATAGTATAATGGAACATAGAGGCAAATATATTTGCATAAACTCTCGTTTGACCACTTTAGATTGTCTGTCTTTCATATTGAAGTCAGATATGGTGTTTGAAGGGTCATAAGATCTCTTTCTACCACCATATCTGTGTTCACTTCCTCTCCGAAGCTCGAGTAGAAGGCTTTAAGGATCCTTTCACCACACTTTCCATTTATATCCGTCTCTATTTCGATTCTGGCTTCATCTCGAGACCTATCTGCCTGAACTATCATCATATATCACAGTTCCCGGCAATCATCGAAGATGGAAGCAGTATCGGTGATCAAGCTACTAATCAAACAGAATATTGATAATGATTTGACAGTGGTATTATGATATCATGTAATATCAATAGCATTGCTCTCGACCATGACCCTTTGCAGAAACCAAGTCAAAAACCATCACATTCATCAAGAAATATGAATTCACAACTTTCTGTAGTAGTAATTATTCGATGTGGTTGTACATATTTCGGTGATATGCCCAATGTTTCCATGATTTCGATGGAATATACCGTTGGTAAGGTTGAGTATGGCGTAGTTACAGTTCACTGTCTTTCAAAATTTTCAATGGTTCTATTGAGATATTCATCGAGATGAGCATTTTCTCTGAGTCTTTTTTTCATCGTATATATTTCTCTGTCTGGTATTTCTGGATTTATATGCTGGACAGTTATAGAAAAAATATTTAGCTCTAAATATATTGAAATAATCATTCCCTCAACCATTATTAGACAAAAAAATGTCACCACCGATTTTTTTTAAATATTTCCTTTGTTTACATTGAGCAACTGAAACTTCGTCATCGCCAGCATTTTTTCCGTATCTTGCTTTGTTTTTGAAAAAAATAAAGAATGCTAATTACTTAATCGTTCCTGAGACAACGTAATTAGAAAAAAAGTCCTGAAGAAACTATACAGTTTTTAATGAATGAAAATGAATCAAAAGATGATTTTCGTGTAATTTTGAGTGTTCAATCATGAATAAAAATCGCGTTATTGCAAATTCTCGTCCATGGACATTTTTTTAATGTTTAGTTTTACATTACATGCATTACTCTCGATGAAAATTTGAGAGACTAGAATTATACTATCGACAAGGGAAAAATAACGTGCACAACTCAGTCGTGGATGGTTCGAAAGTTGAAATATCCTTTTTGTTATCTCAGGAACATGCAATATGTTTTTTTCAAAAACCGAAGCAAGATACAGAAAGAATGCTAGAGATAAGAGTCGTAGTTTCAGTTGGTATAACATATTGGTTGAGGTGCTTTCCGTAAGTCACTGGATATGATTTCAAAGTAGTTAGGGCTGAATTAACTTCTCTCTGCTTTGATATTGTTACGATTTATCCTTGGGTTAAACACTACAACACTAAACTACTTTTATTGCAACTCTTTGTCACAACACAATACAATACAATCACTTGAACTGCTCCGCTAACTTTTCAACGCTCTATACTAAACACTCTGATAAACCCTCTGTAATAGAATTTCTCCACTTCGACTTCCGCACACAGCTCTCTCCATTTAGCTCTGAATAACTCTGCTGAATAACTGTCCGAATAACTAACTCTGCTCCGCGATGAAGTGTCTTCCGTATATATATATATATATATATATATATATATATATATATATATATATATATATATATATAGAAGGGAAGATTGTTATTGGGTATATATATATATATATATATATAGAAGGGAAGATTGTTATTGGGTATATATATATATATATATATATAATAATATATATATATATATATATATATATATATATATATATATAGAAGGGAAGATTGTTATTGGGTAAAGCAGCAAGCAGAAATGTGTACTCTTTTAACACTTTATTCCAATATTTCGACAGTTGTTACTGTCATCGTCAGGGAAGCTACAAATAATATGATATCACATAAAGAAGCAAACCTGACGATGACAGTAACAACTGTCGAAATATTGGAATAAAGTGTTAAAACATTGCACAATTCTGCTTGCTGCTTTACCCAATAACAATCTTCCCTTCTTTTGTTACCGTTCAGCAAAAAACTTCCATTTTACTTATATATATACATATATATATATATATATATATATACATACATATATATATATATATATATATATATATATATATATATATATGTACGCCTATGGAGAAACTTCGAGTCAAATGTCGGTATTCAGATATTCTACACGTGACGAGAGTTCCTCGCAAAATGACGTTG